>CAKNXH010000851.1:116780-193963 GCA_932178445.1 Andricus quercusramuli | reverse complement strand
TATATATATATATATATATATATATATATATAATTAAAAAAAAGTTAAACAACCACCGCAGGGTACCACTAAGAGCAACTGCCATCTGGAAAAAATGTCAATGGCCCCCAGTAGAACCGCGGTAAAATACACCTATGGCCACGTCTCACATCCGTGAGATGGGTGGTCACAGGGCACGACGAAATCACAACGACAGGCCGGCGAAACCCTCGTGTGTCTTGAGGACACGAAGCGACCCAAGGATGACAGCTTTCTGCATCCATCTCGCAAGAGCCTTGGCATATTTTTGGCACGCGGGTATGGCTTTAAGGTTACGAACCAGCGATAATTTCACACCTCCGAGAACACCTATCACAAGAACAATTACTCGTACCGAATATTTTGGGTACAGTCGGAGCAGCTCTCTTTTAAGGTCTTGATATCTCTCCTCTTTTTCTTTCTCCTTTGCAGTGATGTTGTATTCGGATGGAGCCGAGAATTCGATCACGAATATAGTTCGTTTCTCGAAGTCTTGGAGAATAATGTCAGGCCTCGAGTGCGCAACGGAGACTGCTGCCCGAAAATCGTAGTTCCAGAAAATCTGGCACTTCTCGTTTCGGACAATTGACTCTATATCCCTTGGAGCGTTCGGCAGGGCAGGGTCGCGACCAACACCGAAAGAGCGACAAAGGTGGTAATAAAGTACTCTTAGGGCCGCATTATGTCTATAGATATACGTTGTTCCTGCGTGGGTCGGACACCCCGATAGTATGTGTTCTAGGTACTCAGCATGTGCATGACACGCTCTGCACCTATGAAATGAATATATATACCTATGAATATATATATATATATATATATATATTTATTTATTTATTTAAGAAGCAGGCTAAAGTTTGTACACTAGAAATTATGTTTTGGGGATGCCTCCTGATTATTTTTACCGAATATGAAAAAATTCTTCGGTGCCCTTTTAAAATAACTAGATATTTGTTGTTTTTTGATAAATTTATGTGATTTTTTCGAAAGGAACAAATATGTAAGTAAAGTTTTCTCTGATAAAAACTTTTAATTTTGTGTCAAAAAACAGTTTCTGATGCATGATTATTATTGATTAACTTTCCCCTCCCCTTTAGATTTTGAAAAATGTGTGAAAGAGATCAGTTTTTTAAAAACCCTACGTTTTTGGTTCAATTTGCGTGAAACTTCTAAAAAGCAAAAAAAGTTCACAAATTTCCAAGCAATTAAAGAAAAAATAATGTTCTAGCATTAATATTTCTAAAGTGATCACGTCTTAAAGAGATTAATAGTAAAAAGAGATAAATCTTTGAAACTAAAAAAAAATTGATTCTAGCTCTTACTGAACATTAGTTATAGTATCTTATATGAGGCTGCTTTTTGTAAAATTCTTTTTACAAATTGAATAATCGAATTATGAAAACTGTTATGTTTCAGTGCAAGAACCTAATAAATTTATCATTCACTAATGCCATGCAAAAACTCGTTTATTATATTACTGTATTAGAAATATATAAATTAACAATAAAGGATTTACATATTTTCTCTAAATGACGATTTTAAACCTTGACTTCTGACGATTTTCTTTTCTAAGCACAAGCATTAAAGAAAATATTAAAAATTACTGACACAATACATACAAAATAAGTTTTAAATAAAAAAAATGCGATTTATAATAAAGTTCCACAAAAAGCATTCTGCTGTAAGAGACTATAACTGATGTTCTGTAAGAACTTGAATCAATTATTTTTTTAGTTTTGAAGATAATTCAATCTGCTTTAATTTATCTTCTAACAACGTTAATGTAGGATGTACGGGGTTCGATAAGAAAAATATTTAACGTTTTTTTACTGAAAAATCTCTTCAAGACGTCATAACCAAAACTGATGTCTTTCACACATTTTTCAAAAGCTAAAAGAGAGGGGAATGTCAATCAATATTATTCACGTGGGAAATTTTGTTGGACGCAAAATTAAAGGTTTTTATCTGAGAAAACTTTACATATTACTTGTTAGTTTAGAAAAAAATTATATAAATTGGTAAAAAAAACAATAAGCATCGAGTTATTTTAAAAAGGATCCTAACGATTTTTTTCATATTCGGTGAAAATACTCAGGAGGCATCCTCAAACTCAAAACATAATTTCTAGGGTACAAACTTTAGTCTGCTCTTTTATCTGAAACTTGGTTCTGCGAGGAGGCGTGCTATCTCTTAGATTCTTAGAAAACAAAGTCTGATTCAGAACGAAAATGAGTAATTATAGACTATCAGTATCATCGCCGAAATATAAAAACATCATTGAATTCTACATTCACGGACATCGGAATATTTTGGAATACAAAGAATATAACGAATATGAGAATATGTAGGAATATGAGGGAATATGTAGGAATATGAGACAATATTTCGGAATATATTTAAATTATGTATGTTAAATTACACATATTCTCACCCTTTCCCTCAAAACACCATAATTTTTGTTTTATTCACCTTAATTTTGAGGCCCATGTTCTTCATGCTAATATTCAGTTTGCTCAACATTCTTTGCAAATCTTCGATTGACAACCTTATCATCTGCAAACGCTAACCCACGTACCCTTACTGTCCCAAGAACCACAAATAAACAGAAATTTACGAAATAATAATAAATTAATGAACAAATAAATAAGGGTTCAATCCACAATTCACGTAAGATTTTTTTCTGAAATTTTCATCCCCCTACCCCCTGTGTAAGATACCGTGAGATTTGCTATCCCCTCCCTCCCTCTTCAAATCTTGCTAAGATTTTATAAACTTAAGGAACGAAATTACATATAAAATATAAATTCTAATGAAATTAAAATTTAAAAAAAATTAATGAAAAATGAAAACTAATGAAATTAGTTTGAGAAAATTAGATCGGTTAATAATAATAAGTATTTAGTTACGATTTTAGTATACAATTTAGCACAATTTTATCATATCTTCAGTGCCTAAAATGTTGCATAGTCCCACACATTTTGTCTATTCTATTACTATTATTCTTTAGTCTATAAATTATTCAAATTCTTCTTTATTTATCGCAGACTTCACAGACGTTCCCCTTTTTCGGTTTTCATTTAAATGCGAACTGAATCACTAGAACCCAATAAGAAAATCCAACTATTTTGTGAAACATTCGCCTTTTTGGTTTTAAAGTTCTTCATTTTTTGTAGAAATTTGATCTGCTTTGGTTAAAAATGTAACTGTCTGGCTAAAAATTAATCTGTTTAGGTTAAGAATTAATTTTGTCATTGAAAATTCACATTTTCGGGTTACAAATTCCACTGTTGTGCATGAAATTCTTATTTTGGGCTCGAAGATATTAAAATATGGTAGACAATTCAATAACTTGATAACAAGATCCACAATTAGTTGAAGATATTAGTTGATAGTAGATGAAGATTCATAATTTTAGTTAAAAATTCATTTCTCTAGTTCGCAATTTAACTATCTTGTTGAAAGTTCGTTTTCCTGGACAACTTTTTTTTCTGAAAATTTTACTATTACATTTTTTGCGAAAAATTTATCTTGTTAGTTGAAAATTCAACTATTTGGTTGAAAATCCATATTTCTTGTTTAAAAATTTAACTATTTGGATGAAAATTAATTGATGTATGTTGTTGAAAATTCTTTCTTTTTGTTAGAAAATCCATTTTTTTGTAAATGCAATTGTTTGTTTGAAAATTAATCTGTTATAGTTGAGAATTCACGTATTTTGTTGGGAATTCGTATTTTTTGGTTAAATTTAACTGTTTTTGATTTAAAATTAAAATATTGTTTTGTTAAAATATCTACTATTACATTTTTTGTTGAAAATTTATCTTCTTAGGTTGAAAAATCAACTCCTTCGTTAAAAGTTGAAATACTTTCTCAAAAATTCATTTTTTTTTGTATAAAGATGCATAATTTTAGTTGAAAATTCATCTATTTGGTTGAAAATTCATTAAAAATTAAAAATCTTTCTGGCTTGAAAATTTAACATTTTGGATGAAGTTTCTTTTTCTTTATTGTCTGAAAAATTTTTCTTAGATTTGAAAGTTTATCTCTTTTGGTAGAAATTTCAACTTTTTTTTCAATTCAAAGTTTTTGATTTGAAATAAAAATCTTTTCTTGGTTACAATATTAAGAATCACATGTTTTTTAGAATTCATAGGCTTTGTCGGCCCCTTAAATCGGATTAGAGATTATACCAGTTCAAAGTTAAACATTAAAACCAGGCTATATTGTAAGCAAAAATTAGAACTACCCGACGGGTACATAATTTAATTTTCTAATATAATTTTTTTCGTAAGTCATGAGAAAAAAATTTCATTGAGCACAAAATGAGTCGAAATTTAGAACTACCCGTTTTCTTAGAACTACCCGTTACAATATGGCCTGATTAAAACTATATTAAGTTTAAAAAAAAGATATGTAAAATTAAATAATATCAAATTAGGAAACCTAAAAATTGCACGTCATAATCGGTCATAATAAAACAACAAAAAATTTCAAAATTAAAGTAATAATAGATATTAAAACTTAAACAATTTTGAGTTTAAAGTATTTTAAACTAACAATCTAAAATTATTTATACGAAGTCAATAACTTTTAAACTTGTATGAATTATAAGTTAATTGTTATTCAATTTATGTGCAATTTATAATAATTTCATAATAATTGCCAAAAGGCACCAAATAAAAAGCTATACAAATACAATCGGTAAACGGAAGGGAAGGAATCGAGGAATCTAGGAATACTTCGGTATATGTGGGAATATGAAGGAATATAAGGGAATATTTCAGGCGCGGATCCAGAGGGGGGGCCACGGCGGCTTGGCCCCCCCCAAAGCCCAGACCCGAATTTTTCAAATAAGATAATTGAAGTTTACTATCCCACCAAAAAGAAACTAATTCGGGAGGATTGCGGCGATTTAACATGCTTAAATTCGCCCGAATTCTGCTTTCTGATTCGTTGAAACGAACTGAGCCAGTGCGAATTAAATGCTTGTCAATTTGCCTTAATTCGTGGTCAAGGTAATTTCGAAAAAAATTAATAAAAATTGCATGCATCGAGTCTCGAACCAGCGATCCCAAGTGTGTAAGTCCAGAGGACAACACTGAGCTACAGAAAACATTAATATATATTAACAACAAATCCTATATGCGCCCACGCTTGAGTTATACCTTAAGAATTCGATTGAATAGGCCAGTTTTTAAGTGTATTCGCGCTGCGAATTCTGGCGAATTGGAGCTTGACTTACAATCTAGCGGATTAAAATGAATTGGCCGACACTGAAATTGGTGAAACTTTCAAATGAATAAGGTCCCCTAAAATATTTTCGCTGAATTCAGACGAATAGGATATTTTAAGACTATATTACTCTGCACGAATTTACACACATAAAAAGCAAGAAAATTGCCATCACGATTACTGGGACTAAGGTCACGATTACTGGGATGTCTACCTTAACTGCATAAATTAAAAAATGGGAAAATTAGTGTAATTAAAAAAAAAACTAAAACATAAGGTGTCAAAATACTTTTAAAAAGAAGTCAAAAACTTCGGCGGAAGCTTACTATTTTGAAATTTATCAATATTTTTAAAAACATTAAAATGTGTTTGCTATATTGAACAGAAATTTCACAGAAAAAACAAAGTGTGAATCTAACGCTAATTTCAGGGTACCATTTCCCTTAAAAAAAAATTAGTCTTGGTAGTGTGAATGGTACCACTACAAAAGGTATCGTTTCCCTTGGATTTGGGGTATGAAAAGTCACCTGTAGTCAATTTTTTTTATAGTTTTTGCGGCAAAAACAATAAGTGATAGTTTCGTAGCCCAACTCCGAGCGAGATGGAACCCCATGTTAAAATTAGGTGCAGCAAAATTTATCCCAGAGTTTTTATTGTGTTAATTTAAAAACTTCAATGTCCGGGAAACCAGGAGATGATCAGAATTTTTTGAGAGCGGGAAATAACAGTGAATTTATTTTTTGACCGGTATTTTTACAAGTTTTTCAAAGAAAAACCTATCCAATCATTTGAAATATCACAAATTTCATGTCACAAGATATATAATGCAATTCAACATAAGTTTCATTTCAACTTCTTTTTAAATGCCAAGTTCAGTTGTTAACTTTTTCAATTATGAAATCATTCAGTTTGCAATGTGGAATTCGAAAATATTTTACGATCCAAATTTTCCATTTTACATCTTTATTTTTGAGGGTACATTTTCAATTAAAAGAATGTTGAAATGCAGTTTTGAAGACTTACACAATACACGATTAATATCTTTCAAAACTGAAAATTTTCGACAAAAAATGTTTTAAGTTGATCAACTGTAAATATAAATTAAGTAATGATTTTAAAAATTAAACTGTAGTTCGTGTATTCGCAATTGAACAATAATTGATTGATTTTATAGCACGATTCTGAATCTGATAAAATTAAACAATTTACAGATTTTGACGTTAAAAATTGAACTGTTTCAATTCGAAAGCCGTAGTAGTTAACAAAATGTAAACTTCCGGTTGAAACTTTATAAATTATCTGCTGTTTCAGTCTAAAATATACCATTTTTAACGACTTCAATTATGAAAATTATTAATTAAAAAAAAAAAGAACAATTTTTTAATAGTCAGCAAAGTTTGACTGTTTATTTAAAATGAACAATTATAAATGAAATACTGAAATCCGAACAATTTGAAACTGAATTGTTTGAAACAGAAAGCCTTGAATCGTTAAAATTTCGGAGAGCTGAACGTTACAATGTTAATTTTAATTGTTCTAATTTAAAATTTTGTATTTGCAAGTTAAAATGTTGAATATTGATGTGTAAATAACAAATAAAAATGTATCCATTCAGAAAAAATTCGAGTAAGTTGAGGAGATATATTTAGAAGTTTTTAAATAAAATTTTGAAGCTTTTAAGGATTTTGTAAGGTCTTAAGATAATACAAATATTGTTTTAAGATTCGTGGGAAAATTTTCGAATGATTTTTATTTTAAAAAATTAATTTCAACAGAATATTTAAAAATATTTTAAAACGGACGCAAATTTTGATGAACAAATAAAAATTGAACAGTTATAAATTTGGAAAAAATTGATTTTCTAGTAAAAAAACATATTTTTAAGAGAACGTTTTAAAAGATTTCAAAACAAATTTAAATGTATAAATAACAATTGAATAATCATTCATTCAAAGCGATTTAAACTTAAAATAATTCAACTTCTAATTTAAAAAGTGTTCAATTGAAAAAAATTATAATTTTTCAATTTTTAATTTTTCCAGGATTTCAACCGGGAATATGAATATCGCGAAGAGTGGAAATATACGCCTAAATTTTGCTCTTTAAAAATAATCGTTTTATAGTTTATGCTTGACTTCGAAAATTGTATGAGTATTTTATACTTGTTAAATAATGATTATACCATGACATGCAAGACGCAGCTTGTAAATATAAAAACATGGTTTTTATTGAAACATTTGTTTATTATGTTTATAAGATTTGTGAATAATATATTTATATAATTTTTAATAAACATTCAAAGCAAGTAAATAACTTTAAAATGATTATTACCTTCTCCCCCTCCCCTTAAGAGTGGAGGGGAAGGGGAATTATTGGATGGCCCCCCCTAAAGCCCTTCTCTGGATCCGCGCCTGGAATATTTGGGAACATCAAGAATATATGGGAATATTTAGTGAGTGTGCGGGAATATCAGAGTGGTCGTCCCCTCGGAGAAGGAATTTCAAAATAAAGACAATATAGTGAAATCAGATTGATAAGAATCTTTGGAATAATATCCTCTTTGAGTTCTGGTTCTTTTTCTAGACTTGTCTTCAAATTATCTTTAAACACAGCGTGTACGATGAGAAGCTCAAAAATAGGAATTAGAACAAAATGTATTCGGATTTTTGAATTTTTACCAATTTAACCAAATTTTCCATGCAGAAATCGAAATTTTGCAAAACTATGCAAAAATTCCAAAATTATGCGAGAATTAAAAAAATATGCGATTTTACGCGATGACAACTCTCGTTTATTTAATTTAGAAACGTCATAAATAGCAGAGATTTCGAGTAATATTCAATTTTGTGACATTATACGATTATGCGCTTTGCATAACATAAGGGTCTCTATATACCCGCGTAGACACTATTTATTATTACTAAGACTTACAAAAATGGAAAATTATTCATCGAACCTACCTCAACATTGTCCATAGAAGTGGCATTTATGACTAAATCCTGTAAAGAAAAAAATGGCTCGGTGTCACCGCTTGCCATGTATTCACTGGCCTCAAAAACTCTTTTATATGTGATTTCGTCATCTTCTATGACTGAAACGTTCAGCAATGAAATAGCTGAAATTATTATGCTCTCAATTGGGCATGGGGCTTCTCCAGAGAAGTAAAAGTTGAAAAATTGAACGATTATTGATTTCCAATTTTTCTTATCAAAAACTTCTTTTGGAAATTTCTTTGTCTTAGCGATTTCTCTCAGCTTCTCATCACTCCAGTCACTCATAGAGCAACTTCCAAGTTTGGGCAGGGAACCAACATTTTTACAATCTTTCAGTAATTCTCGCAACTGTCTTTCTAAATCATTAATTGGGGGGGAATCATAGGAATCGCTGGAATCACTGGTGGAATCATCAGCTTCAGACTTCGGCATTGGTAGCTTTTCTGCCATTTTTCGTGAGGAAACAAAACTTTTAACAAAATTAACTTTCTTCTTCACGCCAAAATCAGTTAAAGCCGATTCAACAATCACTAAAAACACAATCCACGCAAGTCGCAAAATGAATAATGAGCTGCGTAATGAACAAAACGTGGACGTGGAACTGCGCGAGTCACGAGTGCGCGGGACAAACAGAATAAGTGAGAATAAGAAAAATGGAGGGAATACCGCACATAAATAAAAAACACCATCTTGGAAAGCAGCGCTGCCAACATATATTACAAATATAAAATTGCAACCTGTTATAGATTGTTTTAAAAAAAATTTTAAATTGTAACTACAAATTCTGGAACTATTTTTTATCAGGGTTTCACTGTCAAACAGTCATTAAAATACAAAATTTGAACTCTTATCACTAAAAATTTGGTCATTTGAAGAAATCAAAACTGAACTTCATATTAAAACACTAAAAGTGGGTCTCTTTACTTTTAAACTTTTAAAATTATAGCTTAAAAATTTTTTAATTCCGAAATTTTTTCATTCAAACGCTTAATAATTTACACGTTTAAAATGGAAGCTTTTAACACTTCCGATTTAAACAATTTTAAATTAAATGCCGTTAAACTGCAAAATTTCAAAATTTGATTTGATTGATAATTTATCATTTTAAATGAATAGTCAAATATTTCTCCATATTAAAATTTTTTTTAATTAAAAAATTTCACATTGAATGGGCCAACAATGAAATATTTTAAACTAAAACAATATTTCAATAGGATTTAAAATTGAATAAAAGCGTTTAAAATAATATGAATCTATAAATTTTAAGTTATTTTAAAATTGAAAATATTTTACAAGGTTCCAATCAGACGTACACATTTTTTGTCTATACTTTCGAATTGAAACAGTTGAATTTTTGACGTTAAAATCTGTAAACTGTTTAATTTTCAACAAATTCAGAATTACCCTGTAAACTCAATTATTGTTCAATTTTTAGTACTTGAACTACAATTCAATTTTAATCATTGATACAATTATATTTACAGTTGATAAATTTAAAATGCTTTTTATCAGAAATTTTCAATTTCAAACGCTTTCAGTTTTTAATTGTCTAACAAGAAGATGATCAGAGTTGGCATTTTTTTAATCGCATCAATTCCCTATCTGAGAGTCAATTGGATGACTATTAATTTGCCAAAAATTATTGGCCTATGACAATCTGTTTACGAAAAAATCGATTCTTTCCAAAAAAATTTTATGAATTGAAATTTTTCTAAATTATTACATAAAATGTAAATGATGCAAATATAACATTATCACACAAGTATTTAATAAAAAATATGCCCTTTTATTGAATTTTTAACAGATAAAAATTGAAGAAAATTGACAATTGAGTTTTCAACAGTTAGAAATTGAACATCGAATTTTGAACTGTTAAAAATTCAAATGTTGAAAGTTTAAGAGAAAAGTGAACTTTGTATTGAAATTAAGTGTTAAAAATTTAATATTTACATAATTTTACATGAGCATTTATTTATGTTAATTTATTAAAAATAATCACGAATTCAATAAAAAAATTACGGGAAATTTTTGGTAATTTTAGAGGTGATTTATGGTAACTTACCATAAGTTGCCCGAAATTCAATTTAAAGATGTCTATAAATTTGCGGAAATGTATGAAAATTGTGTCATTTATGGTAATTTTTCGGGTAAATATCGCAAATTACCATAAATTACCCAAAATTCACTTTTTGAATTTAATAAATTTCCGATAATTTATGAGTTTTCGGTAACTTTGCCGATAAATATGGTAACTTATCATAAATTACCGGAAATTCATTTTTTTTAATTTCCGGAAATTTATGGTAATTTTACAAGTAAATGTCGTTACTCACCATAAGGGCCCGAGCACAATGGAGCCCCGAACTCGAAACCTGAACCCGAAGATATCTCTGTCCTTTCTTACCGTAGCCAAGGTAAAAAAGGACAGAGTTATCTTCGGGTTCAAGTTTCGGTTTCAGGTCTCCATTGTGCTCGGGGCCTAAATGATCAAAATTCATTTTTTTAAATTTCCGGAATTTTATGAAAATTGTTGGTAATTTGTTCAGTTATACATGGTAAGTTTCCACAAATAACAGCGAAATTCTATCAAATGCAACCAAAATTTCCTCGCAGTCTTTATGATGAGTGAGCTGATAATCGTAAAATGCGAGCTGATAGTTCATAGATGTGTAATTTTCATTATTCACCTCTGACGTCACTTTTTAGTTCCTCGGGAGTAAAAAGTACTTTTAAGTTCCTAGGGAGTAGAAAGTAAAGCTTTTGCCCCGCTTCATAGACGTCGAAAAGAGCTAAAGTCATGGATGTTTCATAAAAACTTATTTTAAAATGCATTATGCCATGTGATTGGATACATTTTTCTTCTAAAATTTAAAAAAATTACCGGTCGATAGATAAATTTTCTGTGCTTTGCCAATAACAATATTTAAAAAAATTTTAAGTACAATACATGATCAATGTAAATTACCAAATAACTTACATTTTTCATTTAACCTAAATTTAAGTTAAAATCATTGTTTTTTTTTGAGAGAGCTGAAAATTCTTTCTAAAGCTAAATTCAACAAGCTAAATTTCTAAGTAAATATTTAATGTTTGAAAATTTAAAATAATTCCTCTCAATATACTCTAATGCTTATTTTCCCCAGTAATAGTTTTTTGATAACTGATTTGGTTGGTTCAGAAATAAGAAAATAAAACCGAATATAACACGATTTAATAAGAATAAGAAGTACAAATTTCTCTATATTACAAGTACTTTTCTCGTTCACAAAATAACGATACCTAAATTGGATCTATTTACGGTTACACCGAGTAAAAATTTAGATGAAATAAACTATAACTAACAATCTGCAAATTTATACTGAAACATAGTAACATCAAACCGTATCAATAATAAATTTTGGTTTTTTCATAAAAAGAAATTTGATAAACGCGTATCTTGGTCTGCGATTCACTACAACACTACGTTTTCTTCCTGTAAAAGAAATCAAGAATTAATTTCTTGATCACATTCATATCCAGAACGAAAATTTCGTAATAAAATATAATACCTGCTGACCAAGTAACTGTGAATCCGTTTTGCAACTATTTTCGGTTCAGAGAAGAATGATGGTTCGATCCGTGCCCACCTAGCTTTCCAAACTCCGCACCCACTGTAGATTTCTATTATGGCGGCAAACATCCCGCAGAAAAATACGTTGTTTACAGCTGCATATTGTGTTAAATATACATGATCGATTATTCGGGCCCACGGATATCCGTACTGTGGATTTCCCTTGCAGAGAAATTTATCTTTAAACTCTAGGAGGTTCGTCCAGGAAGCTCGATGTTTACCAAAAGCCAGCACTTCAGTCCTCAGTGCATTCATCAACTCATCAAAAGTGATGTCCATCGTGTATAAAACCGAAGTCATTAAAGATAGAAGTTGAAGCCCGTTGCCTGCGGTGCTGTCCAATAGGGACTCAAATAAAAGTGAGCTCGTGATTTCGTCATCTCGGTGAACACGCACACGCCATTCTCGAACAACAATTGCGAAAATTGATTTCAAACTTCGACGATGAATTTCGTTAGCTAATTCGTCTACGCATTTATCCATGGCTTTTATACATGGAATCGAAAAAAATCTTTGCATGTTCCACCCTACAAGATGGGACAAGTTCGATCGGAATTGTCTGCTCCTGAAACTCGTTTCGAGTTGCTTTTTGGTTTTGGTAGCAACTGTGCAGAGACATAAAGCCAGAAAAGCAGCGAATCTCATCAATTTCGCTTGATCTACATTATAGACGTTATTAGTGTCCCATTTCTGAAGCATTTCCATTATGTCGTTTCTGAGGTGATGGTTCCTCTGTAAAATAAATTTAATTCACAGAAGAAAAATTTAATGTTGAAAATAACACTTTTAATTTACCAAAATTCCGTTTAACTAAAAGTGAATTGACATGAATTAAAATGACTTCACATTTCTAGTTTGTAACTTTTTGAATAAAAAACCATGTGTCTTATGACCATTTTCGAAATTGTTTTAATTAATTTCAATTGACCAACACCTTCTGGGACGTTTGAAGAATAATTGTTACTGAAAATTTGCTATCGCTAAATACCTGCACGAAATCTATTTATTCCTGTCAGATTTTTATTTTGATTAGAGGTGCATTTTTAAATTCTCAAAGACAGATATATTTTTCATTTAAAATAATAGAGTTCAATATTTTTGAGAAAACTAGAAATCTTTCAAAGCCAGCTTGGGAAAGCTTATGGAAACCAAGTAATAATAACAATTTTAAAGTTATTTAAAAATATTGTAAAAATTGACTGGAAAAGTCACAGAAAAATTCTTAATGAATTTCTTAAAATAATTATATCCACAGATGTTTAATTTTAAACGATTCCAGTTTGAAATAATTTAATGTTGAAAGCTTCTTATTTATTTCAAAAATATCAGTTACCAACAGTGGTGTAGTTCTAAAAGAGAAAGTGGCCTTGCGGTACTTTCCATAAACGGAATTCATATCGTTTAGTTAAAAATTCTATTATTTGGTTGAAAATTTTATTATTTTATTGAAAATGTAACTATATTGTTAGAAAGTCATATTTTTCAAAAAAATGCAACTACTTTGTTAAAAATAGATTTTTTTTTAGTTGAAGGTTCATCTCTGTAGTTGAAAATTGAACTATTTTGATGAAAATTTGTTTCGTGTTTGGTTGAAGATAAACTTTTTTAACTGACAATTAAACTATTCTATTTCTGATAACAAATGTATACTTTTCAGTTAAAAATTCAACTATTTGGTCAAAAAATGATCTTTTTTAGTTGAAAGTTAAAAATTTTGGTTGAAAATTCATGTATTTTGTTGGAAAATCGTCTTTCTTGGTAGAAATGTTATCTTTTTGGTTGAAAATGTATCCTTTTTGATTAAAAATGCAATTGTTTCGTTGAAATATCAGATGTTACATGCTTCGTTGAGAATTCCTCTTTTTTCTTTGAAAAGTCGATTATTTTACTTAAAATTAAAGTACTTTGTAAAAATATTTGCTCTTAAATTAACACTTTTGTTAAAAATTCTACTGTTTTTTAGAAAATTAATATTTTTAGCTTGAATATACAACAATTTGGTAAAAAATTAAACTATTTGGTTGAAAATTCAACTTTTCAGTTGAAAATTTTACCACTTTATGGAAAATTTATTTTCCTTTTTGTTAAATTTTTTCTTATCAGAAAATTTAACTTTCCATGTTTGGATAAAACTGTAGCCTGTATATTGGATAAGTTGGAAATTCGTTTTTTTATAGAATCTTCTGGTTCGACAATTCATCTTTTTGATTGAAAATTTAAAAATTTTGTTGAAAATTAGTTTTATTTTGTTCAAAGTTATTTTTTTTTAATCAAAGTTTTTATCTGAAAATTTAACCATTTCACTTTTTTTGTTTGAAACTGCATCCTGTATATTGTATTAGTTAAAAATTCAACTATTTGGTAGAAAATTCAAGTATTTTGTTGAAAAATCGCCTTTTTGGGTAGAAAATTAATCTTGTTGTATAATTAGATGTTCTAATCTTGTTGGTTGAAAATTCAACTATTTGGGCGCAAATCCGTATATTTTGATTGAAAATGATCTTTTTTGTTAAAAATTCATCTTTTCCAATTTAAAAGTCCACTGTTTTTCAAAATATTAGACTTTTTAGCTTAAAAACTTTACTGTTTTGTTGAAAATTCACTTTTCATGGTACAAAAGTCATCTTTCTTGGTCGAAAACTTATATCTTTCTTTGATGAAAAATACCCTTCTTGTTGAAAATTCAACTGTCTTTGAAAAAATTCGTCTTTTTGCCTAGAAAGTTTTACTATTTGGTTAAATCTTCAACTATTTTTTGAAAAACTCGTCACATTTACTGCACAGTTCACGTATTTGGTTGTTAATGCAACTGTGTGGTTGACAATTATTATTCTTTTCAAGATTCGTCTTTTTGTGTTGAATATTAATCTCTTTGGTAGAAAATCTTTTATGGTTGAAAATTCAACTATTTTGCTGAAAATGCAATATATTTCGGCTTGAAATATTATGAATTTAAAGTGCTTTGTACGCAATTCAAATGTTATCTACATTAATTTTATTTAAAAATAATTTAGAAACGTAAAATCCGTCTTTAATAGCCAACGGCTACGTTACTTTCGGGGGCGGCCAAAAAAGCCCAAAATTGGTAACGCAATTACCAATTTCATAAATATGTATAATTATCAATTGAATATAATTTTGTTTTAAACTTATGCGTTTCTAAACTTTAATTATTAAAACGAACCAACTGAAAAATAGGAATAAAAAACAAAATACTTTCCGATTATTATTAATAATAATTTTTCTCACACATACCTCGTAAGTGTCGAAGTACGAGCATTTTTGGTGATCGTGTGAACCTTTATAAAATGGTTTATCCTCACCAATATTCATGTACTCTCTTGCTTCGAAAACTCTTTTGCAACTTTTTTTGTCCCTGACATTCAATAAAGAAATTGCGGAATAAACTGCGCAGGCTACTGAACATCCTTCAGTGACTTCTCCCGTGAAATAAAAGTAAAAAAATCGGGAAATAATAGGCTTGAAGTTTTCTCGGACGAAAACTTCCTTGGGAAACTTTTTACTGCTCGCGATTTCCTCCAAAATTTGATCGTTCCATTCTTTTCTTTCATTCGGTGGAACCACCGAATTTTCATTGTGAGCCTCTTTGCTCATCTTTCCTAAATACTTTTAATAATAATTTATGCACAAATTCCGAAGCCAATGAACTAAAAATATGTGCATCCGTTAACAAATGAATAATCCAGCCAAACGTAAACAATGTCAGAGGGAAAGGTAGTGTTCAGAACTTCCGAATGAAGGTTGGCACAACTGTTATGATCATTGCAGCCAACCTAATCCAGTAGCCGCGAAAGGTACATTTTCACGGACCACGGATTTTGAGTTGATCGTGGAATTAATATTTTACATGACTCATTTCTATTTGCCTTGTTGGTTTATGGCAAATCTGATTGGTCGAGAACCTAGATTGGGACTCTATGTGAAATATTAATCTCTGATTCAAGGAATAGTTCAAAATCGATGTCCGTGAAAAGGTACCCTACCGTGGCGAAAGCATCGGATAGGAATTCCTTCCGAACCAATCCGAAATCATCCGAATCATTCCGGAATCTGTATCCGAACCAATCCGAGTTAATTCGAACCAATCCGAATTTTTTTTTACATTTCGTTCGATCCAAAACGGTCAAAAATTAATCCGACTCAATTCGGTACAATCCGAACTTCCAATCCGAATGAATACGAACCAAATTTTCAATCCGAATGAATCCGAACTCGGATTGACCATAAACAATTTTCAATCTGAATGAATCCGAACTCGGATTGACCAAAGACGATGTTCAATCCGAATGAATCCGATTCAATCCGAACTCGGATTCATTCGGATTGAAAATCGTTTTTGGTCAATCTGAGTTCGGATTCATTCGGACTGAAAATTTGGTTCGGATTCATTCGGATTGGAAGTTCGGATTGAACCGGATTGAGTCGGTTTAATTTTCGGATACAGATTCCGGAATGGTTCGGATGATTTCGGATTGGTTCGGAAGGAATTCCTATCTGATACTTTCGCCAGGGTAACACTTCTGTATTGTCGAAATCTCGTGCAACAATTGTTTTAACAGTTTTTAAAAACAATTACATTATTTTTGAAGATGAAAATGTTCTAAGAATATTTTCGGAAAGTTCATGAAAAAACAAGACTTTTATGTCCTAACAAATCTTTTATTTAATGGGCCTGTTTTCAAGTTAGCGCGTTATAAACAATTGAATGTGCACTAAAATTGACATATTTGCGGCTGCATATCTCGGCAACTATTGAACCGAAAATTTTGGAAAAAAATGTTAATCATTTTGCAGGACACTTTCTTTTAATTCAATCATATGTCGACTATGGCCTTATAAAGAATTAATTGCAAAATAATAGTCTGTCCCAGCTGCAATTTCACGGTTAAGATATGATTAATTTTTTAAAAGGCATTTATCTGGTAGGTTCCTCATAATCTTTCTCTCTGTTACCAGTTTGAAATCATCGCTCTTTTGTTAATAACAAATTGCTATCAACAAAATCCTATATTTGCCGAATCTGATCTTTTTATTCACATTGATTGAATGAGGCACAAAGAGAAACTTTTTTTTTATCTTAAATTTGCTTTTAATTCCAACAAATTGTTTAATTACGGACTTATAAACAATTGAATGCAAAATAATATTTTAAAAAATAATAATAAAATATATAATTTTGCAGTTTCTAGGATTTATATAAATCACTTTTTAAACTGGAAATTTTTTGAATTAAGAGCAAATTTAAGAGAAATAAAAGTTTTTCATTGTGCCTAATTCAAGCAACGCGAATGAAAAGATAGATTCTGTATTTGTTGATTACAATTTTTATTAACAAAAGAACGATGATTTTAGAGTGTTAACCGAGGGGCTTAAAACTCGTGAAGTCCGGTAAACACCTTCGCTGAAGTCACTATCGTGAAGTCACTTGAATTCACATGTAGTCACTGAAATCATTTGAAGTTAGTGTACAATTGTACATCCGTCGAATTGTGAACCCCTCGGTGGTAATGGCGAGAAAGATTATGAGGAAGTTACCACATATATTACCAAAAAGAAAAAATCAAAAATTCTTAACTGTAAAATTGCAACTGGGACAGACCAAAGATTATTTTGCAATTATTGTTCATAAGGCCATAGTTACCAAACGATTTAAATTAAAAGAAAATCTATAAGAGACAATGTTTTTTTTCCATACATAATCTTCAAAACACTTTTAAAAAAGAAAGCTATATCATATATCCGTATTTGTTTATAAAAATTGTTATTAACAAAAAAAGATTAAGATTTTTGCAAAGTAATAAAAGAATTTGTAATGAAGGTAATTCCCACAAGATTTTTTACAAAAGCTATAGTATCGACCTTGTACAATGTACACAAAGTCTTTTATTAAGAAGTTCACAAAATTGCACACGTAGTTGTTAAAGAAGGACCATTATTAACACTTATATATGAACAAAAGTTTGAGCTCCATCAAAAAATTTTCTTTCTCTTCGTGGAGCAAGTTTCCTGAAAAATAACGTACATTTTTTTCAACAATTTTCGGACCAATAGTTGCCGAAATATGCAGCCACAAATATGTCAATTTTAGTGCAAATTCAATTGTTTATAACGTTCTAACTTGAACTTTCCGAAAATAATTTGAGAACATTTTTATCTTAAAGAATAATGTAATTATTTTAAAAAATTGTTTAAAAAATTGTTGCACCAGATTTCGAAAAAGTAACCTTCATATTCATAATCAGGGGACTTTTGCGGACTTTTTAAGCCGAAGTTACTGCGTCGCATTTTTAGTGCATACAGAACTTTTACTGGCTACTCGATGAACCGATATCTTAAATAATATACAATATTTCTTAGGGATAGAAAATCCGACACAATAAATAGTTGAAATTTAAAGAATGGCATAATCGACAAATTGAAACTTTTCAATTTTTAAAAGATTTAAATTTACTTAAAATAATTAAAATTTGCAAGGGTTTGAGTATAAAAAGTGTCAATATTACAATTCTTGGTAATTAATTTTTTTTCACTTTTAAATGAGGTTCGGAATAGTTTAATTTTCAAAGTTCTGTAGCAGAAATTTTTTCATTTTTAATATTTCCCATTTAAAATTACTTGATTTTAAACGAGTTTTTTTAGAATAATTTAATTTGAACGGTTTGTAATTTCAATTTTTTTCGATTTTGAATGGTGAAAATGACGGTGAATTTATTTTTGTTTAAAAAAAATTTGCCTAATTAATTGTAATACTGAATTAAAATTGTTTGTGTAATAACAATTTAAGATTATAGAATTTAAGAAGCCTTGACTGTGAAACATTCAATTTAATTTTCAATTTCAAATGGTCAAATTTTAATCACTTTGAATAGAACATAATTGAAATTTTTAATTATTCGACTTTGAACGCTTTCAATTAGAAAGAGTACAATTTCCATTCCCTTGAACGTTCAGTGATCGAATTTGAAAATTTTAATCTGAAATTGTTCAATTTTAAACGTTTTGAAATTGTCCTATTTTCAAAATTTTAATTCGAGATAATTCAATTTTCAGATTATTAAATTCAAATTGAAACTTTAATTTGTAATGTTTTAATTAAGAATAACATAATTTCAACCTCTTTCTAATGCAGTTGTCAAATTTTAAACATTCTACTCTGGATTTGTAAAATTGTTTAAACTTCTGATTTAACATTTTTCAACTTGAAATACTTTCAATTTTCAATTCAAAATATTCAAAATATTGCCCTCTTTCAAAATTTTACCTAATTCACAATTGTTTGATTTGGAACGTTTTCAATTGAAAATCATTCAATATATTTTTGTTTTATTACAAACACTTTCAATTCGAAACTATGAAATATTTATTATTGTTTCAAATATTACCCTGACCGTACTAAAATTTTCTTTTGTGTATCAAAACAAACTTACGCCTAAGAAATCAATGATGTTGATACAACCAAATTTTCATTTCTAAATTTATTTTAAACAGTTTTAGCAACAGCAGAGATCACAGCGCAAAAGAAACACAAAAAAGGGGAAATAGGGTGATTTTCTCACGAAAAAGCGGAAAATAGGGGGAAAATTAAACATTTATTTTTATATGTCGAAAAGAACAAACAATTTTTTATATGAAATGTTATATGTTTTAATAATTTTTAATTACTTCTACCCTTGAAGAATTTATTTTTAAAAATTTGATATACTCAGGTCTTTGGAAATCCATTAACAGTGATTTAAAAGAGTCCGAGAAAGAAAGAAATGTAGTTAAATACACAATTTTGATATGTTGAACATCGTTCTCATAAATATTTCTTTCCAGGATTTGTCATTTCTTCCTTGCTATAATTAATACTTTCAATTTTAGTTTAAAACTACACTCTTCAGTAGAGCGAAGTAAAAATGTTAAAATTAAACGAATCGTTTGAGCTGAGGGATAAAATTTTGTGGACCGACATCCAACACAAGTATACAAAAAAATCTTGAAATCGGTTAATATCTTCTATTCTATTTCTTAAATTTACAATTACAAATTTTGAGAATTAAAAAAAAATGTTGCCTTTAAAATTTTTTTTAAATGTATAAAAACATATTTTTTGGATTGATTCAAACCTGAAATTTCTTCCCCTTGGACCAAAGAAACATTATTATTTTTTATTCATGCGGGGAACATTTTTTTTCGTGGTGTATATAATGTTCCGAAATCGCAAAAAAATGAAACCCCAAAAATCTTCAATCACGACAAATGTTTTTTCCGAGGGAGCAAAATGTTTATTTGGTTCAAGCTGAATACATTTCAAGTTCGATATATTCAACTTTTTTTTAAATGAGTGTATATGACTCAATCAAAAAAAAAAAATGTTTATGCACATTTTCAAAAAAAATTTACTGCACATAAAATTCATTTTTTATTATTGTTCTCTAGTAAAAGCTGTAAATATAACAAATTCGTCATAATTTTGCAACCAATAAGAAATTCATTTTGGATTTGAAATCGTTAAATTTTACTGATTAAAATTTTGTTTTCACTTTTCTCGAATGCCAACCCACAAGTGCTCTTGAACTCAAGCTAAAAATTGCTCAAGTTAGAACATTTAACATTGCAGTTGATGAATTTGGAATATTCCATTTTTTAATTAGGTAGGTATATAAAGTGTCCACATTATATAAACATTTTGTAATGGGTACACTCACTAATTTCAGAGAATTTTTCGCGTAATTTAAATATTGTATTTTCAATTATCGTATATTTAAAGTGAAAAGGGGAAGTTTTTTGAGAATAGGGGGAAAAAGGATGAATTTCCTACAAAAATAATTGAATTTTTAACACAAAAAATACGAGTTATCAACAAAATACTTAATTTCAACTAAAAAAGATACACTTTTAAGTCAAAATAGAGAAGTCCCATTATCAGGTTAAAAAATTAATTTTCAATTTAAAAAATGATGCATCTTCAACCAAAGAACTTTATTATTAACCAAATAGTTGAATTTTCAAACCGAAAAATGAATTTTCTACCAAAAAAGAAATATTTTCAACAAAATACATGAATTTTCAACTAAAAATAGAATGGTTAAAATGCTAGAAAAATGATTTTTCATACAAAACAAAAAAACGCACTATTAACAAAATAGTTCAATTTTAAATAGTCTTTTAAGATCACCGAAGTTAAGCAGCAGCGTGTGGCTCGATAATACTCGTATGGGGGTCGTTGTACTACAGAGGGTGTAATTTATCAGCTTTTTAGCTGTCTGTACTCCCGAACTCATAACAATAAAAATAGTATCGTTAAATTTACAATAAAAAAATTAATTTTAAACCAAAAAAAATACATTATCAACCAAACAGGTAAATTTTAAATCAAGAACATTACATTTCTAACAAAAAAGATTAAATTTTCCACAAGAAAATGGGTATTACATTTTCATTTCAAGAAATTAATTTTGAACTAAAGTGATGAATCTTCAACCAAAAATGAATTTTTAATCACAGTTGATTTTTTAAACCAAAAGATCAAGTTTCTACCAAAAAAGATGATTAAAAAAAGAACGTGAATTTTCTAATAAATAGTTGAATTTTTAACTTATGTAGTATACAGGATAAAGTTTCAACTAATTTGATTTACTATTCTACCAATGAGAAAAAAAAATAAAAATGAAAAAATTCAATTTTCAACAAAAAACCTAAAACATATAACTTTTCAACCTAAAATAGAATAGTTCAATTTTAAGTGAAAAATAAATTTTCAACGAAATAGTTTAATTTTTAACCAAACAGCGAAATTTCTACATTTCGGAATTTTAAAGAACGGAATTTTACATTTCTATGAAAAAGGTCAATTTTCGACAAGAAATAGAATAGTTACATTTTCAGTTAAAAAAATTAATTTTCAACAAAAAATATGAAATAACCAGCAAGAAGATTAATATTTTACCACAATAGAAGAATTTGAAACAAATTATAGGAATTTTCAACCAAATAGTTGAATTTCCGCCTGAAGATGATACATTTTCAACAAAAAATGGAATAGTTAACTTTTCGAATAAAAAATTAATTTTTAACCAGAAACAGTTAAAATTCAACAAAAGAGAACAAATTTTCAACCAAATAGTTGAATCGTCCACCAAATCAGGTTAATTTTTAACAGAAAAAAAATCCGATTTCTACCAAAATAGATGAATTTTCAACCCAAAAAGCCGAATTTGCATTCAAAAAGAATGAATTCACAAAATTGTCGAATTTTCAACAAATTAATTAAATTAACTTCAACACAAAATAGTGTGTACTAAACCATTAAGTCCATATAATTATTAATAAAAATATTTTTTACTGGGAAATAAATTTAATTAAAAAAATTAATAAAAACACTTGTTTAAACAAAAAAGCATCATTTAAAAACGCAAAAATGGTATTACTTGAATGTTCAATGGTCTACCAATTTTTATTTTCATTTATTGAAGCTCAAATTCTAGACAAGATTTTGAAGAGGGCGCGTTAAACTATAAGATAAGAACAGTCGTTGAAAAGAAAATTGAAAAATACATTACAATTTTTGAAGTCTGATATCTTGTTAACTTGAAAATAACATTGAAACCGACGACTAATTTTACACAAACATAATAATTCTCACAAATTATTTGAAAACCTTAAACCTGTGGAATCAAGATGTAGCCCATTGAAAGTTATGAAAATCAAAAAACACTGTTCGAAAGAAATTTTTAAAAATATTTCTTGTTTTTTGTACCAAAAATATTAAAAATAAATTTACATTTCTCATCAATGTTTTTCAAAAACGATGACCCCTTTTTATTGAACTATTATATATGTATTTATAAAAGAAAATCCACACGATAATTTTCTCTAATACTAACAGAAAAATTACATAGGTACTCCAAATGTTATAAATAAAAGTCAGAGTTCATAAAAACGTGTTGCTTTTATTATAAAATATCAAAAGTTCTTTTACATAGCTACAAATTAAAATTAGTCGAAACTGCTAAAAAAAAATTTCAACGTATCATATTCAACACCATCAGTCAACTCCGAAAAGGAGTTGAAGTTATACAATAAAAAATTAACACGTTCCTAACTTATATAAGACCCATTAAGCAATGGTCTCCTCTTAATTATAAAAGGCATTCGAGGCACTGATTCATGCGAATAAAATTTCAGGTAATATTTTTAAAATAGAGTGCGGAGATTTTCATACCAGTTTTTGTACAATATTTGCCGGCGAGAGTAAATAATAAAACAATTGGTCACGCAAGAAGATTTTACGTGTTTAGTCGGTGTGTCTCAAAATACTGATTGTGTTCTTACCAACAACGTTTATCAGCCCCTCTTCCTGCAGATTTCTGAGGGAATCTTCAAACATGTCTC
Organism: Andricus quercusramuli; assembly: GCA_932178445.1. NCBI lineage: Eukaryota > Metazoa > Arthropoda > Insecta > Hymenoptera > Cynipidae > Andricus > Andricus quercusramuli. The sequence continues at coordinate 170,713 of CAKNXH010000851.1, read as the reverse complement.
GAGTGACGAGCTGCAAGAGAAAAGATAGGATTTAAAAAATATTTAAACTTTCTATCGAAAAAATTCTAGTACTCATGAATTGGAAATCAGACTTACAGTGTCAGAAGATTCCTTAATCTCAGTCAAAAGTTTCTGATAGTTCATGGTTGCGACCTTCTTTTCCTTAATCCTTTTCTTCAAAGCCTCCGTCAGTGCAACCTGGCGTCTTCTTGCACCTTCGGAAATTCCTGTCGTCAAAATACCAATATCGATCTTTCCAGTGGTTGGATCGATGGCCGATTGCTTCAGGGCTTCACGATGTAGCCTTTAAAAAATGAATTGGAAAAAAGTTATTGGAAATCAGTAAAATTTCACTTAGATCTTCAAATAAAGACAGTTGATAAACCTCAAGATTTCTAAAGAAATCAGCAAGTCAAGCTTTCTTCGATCGTTTTTTTATATTCAGAAATATGAGAGAAAACAAAGTTTTCTATTTTTTTCCGGTCTTACGATCCATTCAGAATAAACAAATTTAAAAAAAAGAATTCGAGCCAAAATTTCTTTTTATTGACGTTTCGACCTCAACTGTGGGCCTTCTTCAGAAACAAAACATCTGTTATAAAAGTTAAATTAATTAATACTAATAAAGGTATATACAAAAAAATATAAATTAGTTCTACAAAAAACAAATTTTTACCTTAATGAATAATCGAAGTCAATCATAATATACGTCGAGGTGAATGACATTATTTTTTTTTTAATTTTGTAAAATCAGAGCATTCTGCATTTTTTAAAAAACATTCTAAAGTTTTTAAAAAAAGTATTGGGATAACGTTCAAGGAACTTTCCCAAATGTTCAAAAAAAGGTTCACATTTTATAAATTAAATTGCTGTGAAAATTGCTGTGAATTTATAAAATGTGAAACTTTTTTTGAACATTTGGGAAAGTTCCTTGAACGTTATCCCAATACTTTTTTAAAAAACTTTACAATGTTTTAAAAAAACTGCAGAATGCTCTGATTTTACAAAATTAAAAAAAAAAATAATGTCACTCACCTCGACGTATATGATTGACTCCGATTATTCATTAAGGTAAAAATTTGTTTTTTGGTGTTTTGTTTCTGAAGAAGGCCCACAGTTGAGGCCGAAACGTCAATAAAAAGAAATTTTGACTCGAATTCTTTTTTTTTTACATTTTTTTATTCTAAATGGATCGTAAGACCGGAAAAAAATAGAAAACTTTGTTTTCTCTCATATTTCTGAATAAAGGCAGTTGTTCGAGGGGTTGACCACTTGAATTTTGAGTGTACACCAGATTTAAAAGATTTCATAACATTTCACAAGGATTTCAAATATTTCAGAAAAATCACAAATATTTTCAAGATCTCAGAAAGGATTAAAATATTTCGTAAAGATTTCAGGGATTTTACAACGATTTTAAAATATTTAACAAGGACTTCGAAGCTTTCACAGGGATTTTAGAAAAATTACAAATATTTTTAAGATTTAAGAAGATTTGAAAGATAGACTGCATCTAGTCGTCCCGAAAAATTGGGGGAGTTGGAAAAGGGGATGGACTAATCGTCCCGCAATTTCTCTCCTGAAGTCACTTGCAATCTCCTGAAATATCCGAAGTCACATGAATTCACATGAAGTAACGTGAATTCATATAAAATCACGTTAATTCACGTGAAGATACTTAAAATTATCTGAATTCATTAGAAATCACTTGAAATCTCCTGAGATATTTAAAGTCATGTGAATTCACATGAAATCACTTCAATTCTCTTGAAATCACTTGAACTCTTCTGAAGCATCTGAAGTCATTTAGGCATTCTGCGCGTGATGTCACGGAGGGTTTTCTTGTTTTTATTCGCAAACTGAAAAATACTAAGTCAATATATCATCTAGCTGATGATAAAAAAAATTAATATATGAATTAAATATTTCGACCGGCAGCCCTTGGATTACAGAAGACATTTAAAGGATGCGATCTGACAGCTATGAAGTAAAAAAGGTATAAAAAATAATATTTATTACTATGACCATAAGGCACAAGCGTCAAATTTTTGTGATGTATTTTTTTAATACATTTTTTATAAATGTTACTTTTTTTATAAATGTTTCTGAACAGAGTGACAGAGCGTGACAAGGAGTACGGGGGGGGGGGGGATCTTGAAGTACGGCGTGACATCATATGTGAACGCACCCTTTGAATTCACATAAGTCACTTGGAATCATTTGAAGTCACTTGAAATCTCCTGAAATATCTCAAGTCATTTGAAGCCACATGAAGTCATGTGAATTTACGTGCAGACACTTGAAATCACCTGAATTCATTTGAAATCACTTGAAACCTCCTGAAATCTTCTGAAATACCAGAAGCCATTTGAATTCGCCTGAAGTCACATGAATTCACTTGAAATCACCTGAATTCATTTTAAGTCAATTGAATTCTCCTGAAGTCACTGGAGATTTCCTGAAATAACTTGAGTCATTTGAATTCATATGAAGTCACGTCCATTCACATGAATTCATGTTAATTTGCATGAATTCACGTGGACACACTTGCAATCACCTGAATTCATTTGAAATCTCCTGAAATATCTGAAGTCACTTGAATTCTCCTGAACTTCCTTGAAATCTCCTGAAATATCTGAAGTCGTTTGAATTCAAATTAAGTCACTTGAAATCTCCTGAAGTCCGTGAAATCTTCTTAAGTTATTGAAATATCCTGGGGTATCCTGATACGAAGTCAGGAGTAGGTGTACAAATGTACACCCAATTGGTCGAGTTGTCAACTCGTCGGATTTCGCAAATATTTCGGTGATTTTACAAAGATTTCCCAAATATTTGGACGATTTCAAAAAAATTTCAAAGATTTTACAGAGATTTCACTATATTTTGAAAGTTTCAGAAAGATTTCAAACATTTCAATAAATTCACAAAGATTTAAAAAGATTTCAGAGATTAAAAAATTTTCAGAACGATTTTAAAGATTTCACAAATATTTCGATGATTTTACAAAGACTCAACCAAGATTTAACATAGGTTTCAAAGACTTCATGAAGGCATGTGCACCAAATTTCAAGAGGCATCAACCCCTCGCAGTTGACCATAAATCAATTCAATAATTAAAATTTACCTCCAGGCTTCCTCAACATCCGCAATATCCACCGTGTGACTGAAACGAATTTTCGCATGAGCTTCAGCGATTCGAATCAGCGACTCAAGTTGACGTGGATAGGCTGTGATTTGTCCTTTGCCACTTCCAACTCTTCGCATATCGACATATGCCTGAACTAATCTCTGCTGGGCTTCCTCGCCAAGAGTTGGACGAATATGTTCCTTAGCATAAGCGATGTAGTCTCGCAAAACACTCATATCGATCATCTCATCCTCTTGTTCGGGCTCAGCTTTGAAATACAACGAGACCATGTGTTTACCAAGTCTTCGATCGAATAAATCATTTTGTGGATCCAGCATTAAAAAGATCAAATCGAATCGAGAGAGCAAAGTGTGAGGCAGCATCACGTTTTCAACTACCTAAATCCAAGGGAAAAATTTAATATTATTTGAAATTTAAATACTGTTTAGGGTCTGGATTTCCTCAAGACTCAGAAAAACCTTTCGGATCATTTCCGAGTATTTTACCTATTTTAAAGCATTTTTCTCAGTCATTTAAAATGTTTAATTCAAGCCTTAAAATCAAAGCATTAAACATTGTAAATTTAAAATTCACAATGCAACAATTTCAAACTCAAACTTTTTATATTGTACAAATTCAAAGTTTTCAAAATAAGACAAACTACAAACGAAATAAGTTTTAAACTGTACAGTTCAAAAGTAGAAGCCATTAATATTAGATAATGTTTATTTCGAAATCATGAGACAGAAAAAATAATTCAAATTGAATATTTTCAAACGAGTATATTACAACTTCAAACTTGAACAATTTCAAATTTAGGGTAATCAAAATTCGACAAATTGAAAAAAACACACAGGAAATAGTTCAACTATTTAAAGACGTTAATCTTTTAATTCTAAATTTTATAAGATTGAACGAAGGAAAATTGTCTCATTCATACATAAATTTTTATTCTGAAATGAATTAATATCGTACGTTTTTAATTTAATTCAATATGGCTTTCAACTGAAAATGGTACAATTTTAAACAATTAAAATTTTAAACCACAGATTTTAATTCTTGAATAAAACTTGAAGCGCTTTTAGTTTTATAATTATACGATTCTTGAAATTTGAATCTTAGTCCTCAACTTGAAATTATTTAACTATGATTATGGAAAATTTTAATTGGAAATTCTACTGTAAAGTTTGGATTCACATTTTGTTCAATTTCAAACGATCCTAATTTAAGTGTCCAACTTTACAATTCTTAAACTAAAATGAATTGATTTTGATCGTTCTGAAATTATAAGAATTAGTCTTAAAAGGCCTTTATGTATAATTCTACAACTGTGTACGAGTCAAGTTCGAAAACGAACAGTTTTGAATGTTTCAAAATAAAATTATTCAACACTTTCAATTCAAAGTTCTGCTATTTCAAACGCTTGTTTCTAATTATTCAAATTCAAACATAAAACTGCGCAACTATTAAAGCTTGAAATTTTAAATAAAATTCCAGTATCTTAAATGGTTCATTTTCAACATCCTGAAAATTCAATTTTTCAACATATTAAAGACTTCAAACTTAATACGACTTAACTAATAAGGTCTTAACATTCAAAACTGCCCAATTTTCAGTATCTGATTTCGAAATTATTAAATTTTCAAGGATTTAAATTACGAAAATTTCAATTATAAACGCTCTCATTCAAGAATAAATTTCTCAAATAGAGAAGAGGTCAATTAAAACTTGTTGAATTTCAAACACCATAGATTTGAAATTATTTAATTCATGAAGTGTCGACCTAAAATTATTAAATTTCAAACGATATATGAATAAAAAATTCTTTAACTAATAAAACCTTGATTTCCAAATTACAGGGATCACAGCGCAAAAGGAGCTCAAAAAGGGAAAATAGGGTAATTTTCCACGAAAAAGAGGAAAAATAGGGGAAAGATTAAACATTTATTTTTAAATGTAGAAAAGAAGAATCTTAAACTAAGGAGCGATCCTTCCAGGGGGTAATGGCAAAGCCTAAAATATCAAGGGCGCATGGATATCAGTGGTTGGCACATGCATTCAAAAGAATTCCAGAAAATTCAGAAATAGTGGTTAAACCTTGGATACTTTGTTTTAATTTATTGAAAGAACAGTGATCTTTTCATTTTAAAATGTGACTAAGAAGTATTTTGATGAAAAAATTACTAAAAGTGGCTTAAGTGACTGTGTGGCAGTTCTGCTTACAGAAAACTCGAATAAACTTAAAAAAGTCGAATTTGATTCTTCCTTGATGAATATTTCATCGGAAAATACCTTGAAAATGTATTTTTCATGTTTTTCAAATATAATTAAATATTACTTTTATATTGAAAGTACAGTTTCGGATTATGTCGCACGTGGAGAGACTAATTTTGTTATTGAGAAACATAATCTATAAATTAAAAATATTATGTAAATTCAAAATACTTGTGATATTTATATTAAATTTACTGGAATTTGCTCGCTATAATTAGAGGAACTTCTTGTAAATCATATACAACGTTCTCAAATCATATGGATTTTTTGCAAAACCTACAAAAAATTGATCCTGTCACTTTCCTGGAAAATAAACCGAGTTTTTTTCTCTAAAGAAAGGCTAATTTAGCACACACAATATAATATTCTAGTAGTTTTAAAATCACAATGATATTATACCAAAGACAATTACCGTTTTCTTTGGGTTCCATTGAGACTCGCAAGGATTCGCAGCTGCAAGAATACTCGTCCTGGCGTTCAGTTGACAAATAATACCAGCTTTGGCAATGCTCAAAGTTTGCTGTTCCATCACTTCATGCAAAACGGATCGCGTGCTCTCGTTCATTTTGTCGAATTCGTCAATACAACAAATTCCATTATCGGCGAGGACCAAAGCTCCGGTTTGCAGAATCAGCTGACGAGTCTCCGGATCTTTCGTTACGTAAGCTGTCAGACCAACGGCACTCGATCCTACATAAATCAATAGATTAAATTTATATTTACTTTATTGAGAACAAATTGCACTTGCAATTAAAGTATTAAATTTGGTAATTAAACAAATTTCCACATCAAAAAGAGTTTCACCTTTGCCACTACTGTACTGAGAACGAGGGACCAAGTTGAAAGCAAATTGTAACAATTGAGATTTACTGGTTCCAGGGTCTCCACAAAGTAAAATATTGATTTCTGAACGGAAGTGGCTTCTTCCCGAGATAGTGTGTGTTTTCTTGGTGCCTCCAAACAATTGCAGCAGAATTCCTTTCTTAATATCATCGTTTTCGTAAATACTGGGAGCTATGTTTCGAGCTAGTCGTTCATAAATGTCCTCTTTCGAGGCCAGCATTTTCAGCAGATCAACTCTCTCTGGAGGAAAGGCATGTTCTTTTCCTTCTTCTTGATCGTACAACCTTTACATAATAATTAATAAGACAATAGAAATTAGGACTTGAAATAAAGACAGGGCTCAAACTCACTTCACAGGTCAAAAATAGTGTCCATAGTAGCATGAATTTTGAAAAAATAGTATGCAGCAAAATAGTGGCATGAATTTTGTAAAATAATAAACTTATAATCTAAATTACAGAGCCAACAGATCGAATAGAATGCTTTTAAAAATCGCATGGGTGAAGTAGCTCGCATGAACTCTGGAAAAATTTCTTTCTTTAAGAATCAGGGTGTCTACTTTTCTAACAAAAAAGACGAATTTTCAACAAAATACATGAATTCTTAACTAAAACCATAAATTATCAACAAAAAATTGAATAGTTGAATTTCTAGTTGAAAAAATTCATTTTCCACCGAAGAGATAAATTTTCTTCTAAAATGATGGAATATTCAATTGGCATAGTTACATTTTCAGTTTAAAAAAATAACTTACAATAAACAAAACTTTCAAAAAAATAGTTACATTTTAAAACAAAGAGATGAATTTTCAACTAAAAATGATGAATCTTCAGCTGGAATACCTGAATTTTGAACCAAAAAGATGAATTTAAAATAAAATGATGATTTTTTAACTAGAATAATTGAATTTTCAACCCAAAAGATTTATTTTCTAACCAAGAAGATTAATTTCTACCAAAAAGACGCATTTTCTCCCAAAAAATCTCATTTTTCAACCGGAAATTGAATAGTGAAATTTTTAGTTAAAAAATGTAATGTTCACCTAAAGAGATGACTTTTAAACTAAAATGATGGAATGTTCAACTGGATAGTTGGTTACACTTCAAGTGTAAAAAAAATTATTTTCAACACGGAAAAAAAAAATTCAATAAAAAAATTAATTTTCAGTCAATTAAAAAAAAGGATTTTTCAACAAAATAGCTAATTTTCCAGTCAAAGAGATGAATTTTCAATTAAAACGAGTCTTCAACAAAAAAAAAAAAATTTTTAACAAAAGGGTTCAACTTAAAACCGAGTAATTAATTTTCCATCCGAAAAAAGATGAATTCTGAACAAAAAATACAGTATTTAATATATTAACAGAAAAAAAACGAAAGTCATGAGACAAAAAATGCCAAAATGTGTTGAATTTTCAAACTAAAAAAAATAAATTTTCAACCATGAAGATTAATTTTCTACCAAAAATATCGAATTTTCAACAGAAACATACATATATTTTTATCCAGATGCTTGAATTTTCAAGCAAAAATAGAATAAAATTTACAGTTGAAAAAATTAATTTAAAAAAAAATTTCAACAAAATTGTTAATAAAAGTAAAATGAAGCTACTAAATCCTTAATCAGTCTTCGATTAGAAAGGTCATTTAAATTAAAAACGAAATTATTAGACGTTTCGGTCCTGATTTTGGACCCTCTTCAATAAATTTATTTAAGTCAAATTCTGAAACATTACAAAAAACAAAACAAAAAATCGTACAACATACAAAAATGTAGTCAAGTGAAGAATGTTTAGATGAGTGACAATTATTTTTAGTAATCAAAAACGTTAATTTAGTAAATGAAAGAAATTACTCTAATATGATGAGTATGTTCGTGGTAAGACACATTTTGTTAAACAATAGATTAAAAACACTTGACAAAGTCCACTTATTTAAAAAATCAATAAAAACATACCTATATAAATAGTTCAAACATCCCATATAAAGTGTTTCCAGTCAGACAGACACAAAGTCAAAAATGAAATATCATGAAGAAAAATATGTAGGCAATATTTGTATGAAAACATATAAAATTATAAAAACTTAGAAATGGTTTAAAATCCATTTTACCAAGTTGGCAAGACTTCGAGACACACCGCTCGCCAACTTGGTTGTACGTCTACTGAGGAAAACAATGAAGGTGAAAACTGAGACGACATTCAATAATGAAATCTATCATAATAACGAATTTCAAAACCTTCAAATGCGATCAAACAATTAAGAAACAGGGGATTCAATGTATAGATTTATAATTAAAATTGAAAATGTGTGAAACAAAGAAGAAAGAAATAATTAAATTTGATTTAAAATGGTTTTATAAATTTCCAGAAAACTATTATTTTCATAGCGTAAATTAACAGAATCCTTTCGGTATTTATTTATAAAATAATTTTCAATGTATATTTTTATTTATTTTTTAAATAAGTGGACTTTGTCAAGTGTTTTTAATCTATTGTTTAACAAAATTTGTCTTACCAAGAACATACTCATCATATTAGAGTAATTTCTTTCATTTATTGAAGAGGGTCCAAAATCAGGACCGAAACGTCTAATAATTTCGTTTTTAATTTAAATGACCTTTCTAATCGAAGACTGATCAAGGATTTAATATACAAAAGGTCGAGACTTACTCATCATCAAAATGAAGCCACTTTTACAAATAAAGAATCATTGTTATTCAATTTTATATTGAAATTGAAAAAATTCCCTGACATTTCCAGGCTTTTCATGGTATATGAAAATTCTCTAACAATTCCAGGTTTTCCAGATTTTCCAGATAGGAAAATCTTACCTGATAGGTAAAAAATTACCCTGATGTAACACAATAGTGGCATGCACTTTTTAAAATAATGAACTTATAATATAAATGACTAGAATGCTTTTTAAAAAAATCGTATAAGTTGATTTAAAAAAAAAAATATTGACAAAATAGTGGCATCGCTAAAAGAAAGGGCCAATAGAGACGTGAGTGAGCCCTGAAATTATACAATTTATTAAATCTCTCAACTAATATTTACCTCTTTGAATCCTGCTTTCTGAAATGAACAACATCGACGTGCGTTTTGAGAACCGAACGAACATTCGACTGCCTCGGAATAACTTGCATCGGAACAGCACGATATATTCCAGTAATGGCGACTCTGTCTCCAGGAGAAACAGCATCCACCAGATCATTATGAGCGGAAAGACTGACAGTGTGAGGAGTTTGACCAGCTGGCATATCATCAGGAGATTCTTGAAGCTTGATGAGTTGCTTATCAGAAAACTGACTGCGATTGTGAACGAGAGAAAAGCAGAAATTATTATTGCAGTGGGTGCAGACAGTAGGTTCGGCGATGCGACCGCTGTCAAGTTCTACCATCGTCGTGAAAGAGCAAATGATGCACTTGAAAAAAGCTTCTCTCATCTCCGGAATTATATTGGAGGTTCGAATAACCATTCCAGTGATGGTAATCAGCTGATCTATATCCTCGGGATTCAACAGTCGCATGTTTGTGGTCTTAGCAACATTAAAAGGTCGTACTTGAATCTGATGATCGAGAACAGCAGCTGGATATTTCTCAAAGAACATTTCGTTGACTGCAAAATCCAATGCTGGGATTACTTCCTGTGGATAACATATAAGATTGTTGTACAATTGCTGGTCGAATTGCTGGATGTGAGTGCAGTTCACGTTCAAGTAAGGCTCCTCCAAGGTGTGAATTTCATTAAGTTTTTGCAGATAAAGGGGCTCTGTCAAATCCATGTTTTCTGGCAATTCGTCGTTTTCCGCCTCTGGGTCGATGAAACGAGATACGAAGCGCTTGAATTGATCCTTGACACGGTGCACCGCGACGTTTGTTCCCCATATTACCAGATTCGGGCCTGCGTTTTCGCTCTCGGATGTTCCTGGAACCGCCTCTTCAGGCACCTGATGACAGAAAAAATTATTAGTTATTATTAGTTTCAACATATTCTACTGGTCGCAAACAAAGTGAGTAATAATTTCTCGCACAATTATTCATCAAGTCAAACCCTGGTGGAAAAAAATTTCAAGACAAACTATAAAATCTATCAAAACGTCGTTTTCACATATGATCGGAGGCCTCGGACTCACTAGAGAGATACAAAAAATGTAAACAGTGTCACAAATTTGAAAAAATAGTGTTACACAATTTTTCAAGTATTAAAATTATGTATAGTCCGAAATAAAAAAAAATGCAACGGAAAACTAACTTTATTTTCTAAGCAAAATTTCCAGTTTTCTAACCTAATATTTTAAAAGTATTATAAATGAACGTCAGCATTCATTTAAAATGTTATTCTTTAGTCGATAAACGATCCAAATTTCTTATTTACTTATCGCCGGCTTTACAGTCTTTTTCCCATTCCCCTCTTTTTCTCTTTTTTTCAATTAAGTGCGAACTGACTTAATAGAAACCAATAAGAAAATCTATCTATTGTTTGTTGAAAGATCATTCTTTTCGGTTGAAAAGTTTACTATTGAATATTTAGTTAAAAAATTTAATATTTGGTTTAAAATTGAATCAATTTATAGAAAATGTATTAATCTGTTTTAGTTGAAGATTCAAGTACTTGGTTGAAAGTTCATTTTTGATGATTAAATCCAAGTGTTTATTTTCAATTCAATTTTTTTTAAATATAAACTGTTACATTTTTAGTTGACATTGCATCTTTTGTTTAGGTTGAAAACTCAACTCCTTGTTTGAATTACTTTCTTCAAGGTCCTTTTTTTTTTGTTGACGATTCATGATTTTCGTTGACAATTCGTTTTTTTGGGTGAAAATTAATTTTTTTACTGAAAATGTAACTACCTTGTTGAACATTCAACTGATTTATTGAAAAGTATATTTTTTATTGAAAATTTATGTTCTCGGGTTGAAAATTCAACTGCTTTGTAGAAAATTTATCTTTTTGGCTTGAAAATGCCACAATTTCGTAGAAAATTCAACTATTTGGTACGAAATTAAATTGTTTTGTAGAAATTTTTTTAAAATGAAAATTATTACTTCTGAATTAAAATTCAATTACTCCACTTTTTGTTTAAATTGGTATTTTTTAGTTTAAAAATGCAACTATTTAGTTTAAAAAATTTTAGAAACGTAAAAAATATACACTAAAAATTAATCAAATTAAATTATTTAGTTGAAAGTTTATGTAAATTGTTCAAAATTCATCTGCTTGGTTGAAAATTAAACTGCTTGGTTAAAAAATTACGTATTTCGTTGAAAATTCATCTTTTCTGGTAAAAAATTATGAACTTCTACAAAAATAACAAAAATTTGTAATTTGCAAAAGTTATTATAGATTTTCATAGTTTTTCTTCTAAAATTACAAATTCCTACGCACATGAATCAATATTATTTTCTACGACGAAATAGAAAAATCTATGACTCCAAAATCAAGGTTTAGTTTTTCATAAATTTTAATACGTTTTTGTAATAAAATACGTATTTCTACAAAGTTTAATGAAAATGTAATTACATGAATTTTATATAAAAAGTTAAATAAACACATAAATCAATGCTTAGTAACATATTTTTATTTGTTGAACAGGTCACACTATGTAGTTACCAAATACGAAAAATTCACGCCATATCATTTCAAAAGAAATGAAACGACACGTATTTTACCGGGTTGATAACAAGAAAAATAAAACTGACTTTCTTTTCTAAATCCGGTGAATTAGGATAAAAAAGTTGTCGAAAATTTTCTTTAAAATCTATTATTTTTAAGCTAATGTCAAAAAAAATTATGCGTCTTATGAAGGCCTAAAAAATCTGTAGACGCTTTTTTCTATTTCGCTTATTTGCCAAATTTTCTACTTAAACGAGAATACAGGCCAAAATTGTATCACTATGCAAATAATACGATTGTATGATGTCATTCTATGGTTGACATGATATTGTTATGAAAAAATAATTTTAAAAAATTAAGACGAATTAAGTATAAGTTAACCATTTTTGCTTTTAATTATCACCAAAATAGACTTGATGGGGAAAATGTAAGTAAAAGTGATATTACAGCATACTACAACAAATTTCTTTTTACAACAAATTAAAAAAAAAATGCCGAAGATCTAAGGTTTTCTATCATCACTTTCTACGAAAAAAACTTTTCAGAGTCGAAAATGCATTAAAAATCAATAGAAATTTACGTAACCATTCATAGATTTATATTCGTAGATAATCTTTGAAATTTTCATAGAAATTCATCAAAGTTTTCGTACAAATTCACAGAAATTATTTCCAACAGGTAATATGACGGGCTTTTCAATAATTATTAAATTCTAAACAATTCTAATATTTTTATAAATTTTTTTTTAAAATTCTGGAATTATAATCATATTAATTTCATTAGTAGGAAAATTAATTCGCAAATTTAAAATTCGCCGTGAAGTACTAAAGAACCCAGTCATTTTTTTCAAAATTCCATGACTTTTTTAGGTTTCCCAAAACTATTTAAAAATTCCATGACATTTCCAGATCGGCCAGGTCTTGTATCAATCCTCATTAATAGATAATCATTTTATTTATAACTCACTGGATCCGCAACGTTCACTTGTCTGATGCGCTTGTCGACTCTGATATCCGGTCTCTGTCTGATTGGAGTTCCTCGGATTCCACTTCTAGGTGTTCTAATGGAGCCCAGGGAACTGGGAGTTCCGTAATTCAATGGAGAGCTAAGATCAATTTCGCTCATCCCAGCGGCCATTGGACTCGTTTGCAGAAGACGATTTGGCGAAGATGCTGGGACAGTTTGTCCTTCCGACGACTCTGCCACCGTTCCTGGGACTTGACGTCCTCCCCATCTAAGAGGAGTGTCCACGGATCCATTGCTTGGACCTGTAGTTAGTTAACTTTAAATTAGTTGGCAATATTTTTGATTGCTCCTTTCAAAGGAATCATTTTAACGAGGTGTTCATTTGAATTTTTGAAAAACAACTTCGAGTAATTTAAAGGGGTATACATAATTTTTCACATATTCAAGTTTCTAAATGGAAGAATTTTCGTTTTAGATTAATTATCTTTTTTTTTAATTCTCCTAATGCTCTTTAAATTAGAAATTTTAATTTTATTCTGGTATTTTACTTTATTTTTGTAGGAAAGACCACCCTGAAATAGATAATGAACCTACAGTAGATAGTCATGAATTTAAAATACTAATGTATGTAAAATAATTAATTTAATTAATAGTTAGGAGACTATACACCTTAATAAATTAAAATTATAAATAATACTTATTGTTATATTTGTGCTTTTAATTAGTTATTATCTACTGTAGGATGGTCTCACGAATATCATTTAATTTCATTGAACGACTCGGATTCCAAATTGGACTTAACATTTGTTGTGACTTTCCCCTAGCAATCTCCCAAAATAAAGTAAAATTTGAACACAATGTACATTTTTGTAGTAGAGCTATATATAAAGAACATATAAATTTCGCTAAAAGACAACTGATGTCGAACTTCAAAATAAAATTTGCAGGCCATTCACAAAGTTTAGGTAATTTATATAGAAAAATTTTAAAATATTTGAAATTTTTGTGAGATCTTATGAAATCTTAGAAATTATTGTGAAATCTTTTGAAATCGTTCGAAATCTTTGACTTTTGATGTACAACGCCTTTATGAAATCTTTGAAATTCTTGAAAAGTTGTATGACATCTTTTAAATCTCTTATAATTTTTGAAAGCCTTGAAATATTTTTTGAAATCTTAGTGAGATCTTTCGAAATCATTATCAAATCTTTAAAATCTTTCTGAAATTTTTTGAAATCATTCGAAACCTTTGAATTCTGATGTACAACGCCTTTATGAAATCTCTTGAATCTTTGTGAAATTTTTTTAAGTATTACAGAGTTGTTTGTGAAGTCTTTTGAAACCGTCTAAATTCTCTGAAATACTATTAAATCTCTGTGTAAAATTTTTTAAATCCTTGTGTAATCTCGAAAATCCTTGAAAGTTTTTTAAATCTTTTGAAACATTTGAAATCTTTGCGAGGTCTTTTGAAACTGTTTGAAATCTCTGAAACACTTTGAAATCTCTGTGAAATAATTTATATATCCTTGTATAATCTTTAAAATCCTTAAAATCCTTAAAATCTTTTGAAATCTTCTGAAATATTTTGAAATCTTTTAAAATATCTGAATTATTTCTGCGATCTTTAATATAATTTTAAACCTTTGTGAAATATTTTTTAAATCCTTGTATAATCTTTAAACTCCTCGAAATCTTTTGAAATATTTGAAATACTTTTAAATCTTTGTGAAATATTTTTTTATTCCTTATACAATCTTTAAAATCCTTGCAATCTTTTTAAATTTTTTGAAATATTTGAAATCTTTCTTAGATAATTGTAAAGTCTTTTGAAAACGTTTGTAATCACTGAAATACTATTAAATCTTTGTGAAATATTTTTTTAAATCTTTGCAATCTTTTTTAATTTTTTGAAATCTTTCTTAAATCTTTGCAAAGTCTTTGGAAAAAATTTAAAATCAGTGAATTACTTTTAAATCTGCGTGAAATAATTTGTAAAACTTTGTACAATCTTTAAAATGCTTGCTATCTTTTTACATTTTTTGAAACCTATCTTAAATCTTTGTAAAGTCCTTTGCAAACGTTTTCAGGCCTCGCAGTCCCTATGAAATAAAATATAGGGATTCAAGGGTACTTTTTGTCACGCTTATAGGGTACTTTTTTCGCACTCAAAGGGTATCAAATTCAGGATAAATTCATAAGAATTTGAAAAATTCAAGTTGTATTCAAAAGAATTCAAATGTATTGGAAAAATCTTTTAAATCGAAAACATTCTATTGATTTCCGTAAAATTGGAATGAATTTAGAGCAATTTAAGGTAAACTAGAAGAATTCGATGATATTCATAAAAATTCATGGGGAATTAAAAAAAGATCAAATGAATAGGAAACAATTTAAAAAGATGAAAAATCTTCATTGAATTCAGTAACTTTAAAATGAGCTCAGAAGGATTCTAGCGAATTCAAAAGAATTGTATGAAATGCCTAAGAATTCAAGGTAAGGTTGAAAGGCTTCAGGATCAATTAAATAAAGACTTTTAAGAATTCAAAAAAGTCAATTGAATTAAGTAGAACTGCGTAATATTAGAACTCAAGTGAATTAAAAAAATACGAGTGAATTGAAAAAATCTAAGAGAGTTCCAAAGAATTTAAAAGAATGCAAGGTAAATTAATAAGAATTAAGGGTAAATTCCAAAAATTCATTTGAAATCTTTTTAAATCTTTGAAACTCTACTTATTTCTTACCAAGGAAGTGACTAATAACTACAAAACAATTCAAGTTGAATTCAAAAGAATTCAAATTAATTAGAAAAACAATTTTAATTGAAAAAATTCCATTGATTTAAATAAAATTTGAGTTAATTTAGAAGAATTTGAGGGAAACTAGAAGAATTCGATGAAATTCATAAAAAATCGAACTGAATTTAAAAAACATTAAAAAAATACGAAAAAATTAATTGAATCGATTAAGCTTGAAATTAGTTTAGAAAACTTAAAGAGAATTTGATGAAATGCCTAAGAATTTAACGTGAATTTAAAAGACTTGAAGAGGAATTAAACAAAAACTTTTTTTAAATCCGCTATATTGATTAAAATTATGTGAATTTAGAAGGATTTAAAATGATTTTAAAGAATTCAGGATAAATTAATAAGAATTCAGGGCGAATTCCAAATTATTTGTAAAAAACATTTGAAAATCTCTTGAAATCATTGAAATCGTCGGAAATATTTCAAAATATCATATAACCTTGCATATCCTGTAAAATCCTTCCATATCACCCGAAATTTTAGGAAATTCTTTAAAACCGCATGCACATTTTGTTTAATCCCTAAAAAATTATTAAATCCCTAGGAAATCCCTTGAAAATGTTTAAATATCTTGAAAATGCCTTAAAATCTTTTTAAATACTCTAAAATATTTTAAAATCTTTGAAATCCCTTCAAGCTATTGAAATAAATAAAAAAAGTTCTGGGAATCTTTTAAAATTTCCTAAAATATATCATATCCTTTGATATCTTTTTAAATCCCTTGAAAGTTTTTAAAGGTCTTGCAAATACCGGGGAATCTTTACGATACCCTCAAATATTTCAAATCCCATTAAATTACTGAAATTCATTAAAAAATTCTTTGTAATCTTTTTAAATAACCTAAAACATTTAAAACCCTTTAAAATCTTTTGACATTTTTAAATATTTCAAATCCTTTGATCATTTTGTCAATTAATCCTCAGGATCCTCAGGGAAATGGAGTAAATTTAGAAGAATTCAGGTAAATTCATAAAATTCGAAAGAATTCAGGATAAATTAGTAAGAATTCGGGGTGAATTCCGAAAAATAATTTCAAATCTTTTTGAATTTTAGAAGCCCTAGGAAATACCTTACTTCTATTGAATAAATTCTTTGAAATCCAATTAAATATTGCATTAAATCCCGTGAAATTCTATGAAATCCGGCGATATTTCCCAAAATTAAGAAAAAAAAAGTATTTATCCTAAAATATTTCGAACGCCTTGAAATCCTTTCAAATTAATGAAATTAATGAAAAATTATGGGCTGCACATAGGCTACCATAGGGACCAAATCTTGAAAATAGGGTACTTTAGGGACGTCAACTAAATATAGGGTACAATAGGGGATATAGGGACCAGTCTGTGAGGCCTGCATTTTAAATCTCTGAAATACTTTTAAATCTTTATCAAATATTTTTTAAATCCTTCTGTAACCTTTAAAATCCTTTAAATATTTTGAAACTTCCTCAAATCTTTTGAAATATTTGAAACCTATGTGAAGTCCATTGAAACCGTTTGAAATCTCTGAAATACTTTGAAATCTTAGTGGAATACACACTTTTTAATCCTTGTGTAATCTTTAAAATCTTATGGAACATTTTTAAGCCTTTTTAAATATTTCTGAAATCAATGTAAAATCTTTGAAAACCGTTTGAAATAACTTAAATACTTTCAAATCTCGGGGTAATAATTTTTAAATCCTTATGTGAACTCTTCAATATCCTTCAAATCTCTTGAAATATTTGTGAAGTTTATTGAAACTGTTTGAAATCCCTGAAATACTTTGAAATCTCTGTGTAATATTTTTTAAATCCTTGTGTAATCTTTAAAATCCTTGAAATATTTTTACTTATTTGAAATCTTTGTACAGTCTTTTGAAGCGGGTTTGAAATTTCTGTGAAACATTTTTTAAATCCTTGCATAATCTTTACAATCCTTGAAATCTTTGTGAAATATTTTTTAAATCCTTGTGCAATATTTTGAACTCTTTATGAAATATTTTGAAACCCTTTCAAATCGGAATATACGACTTTGTGAAATCGTTGAAATCTTTTGAAATTTTTAGAAATATGTGAAATCTTTCTAAAATCTTTTCAGGCCGTCTAAAATCTTTGCAATATTTGAAAATTCTAGAAATATCTTGAAATATAGAAATGTGGTGCAGACTCAAAAGTTGAGTGGACAGCCTCTCAAAAATTCTAATCCTGAAAATGAATTAACATAATTTGTGAGTCGAATATCACAAAAAATGTATATTAAAATTTTCTTTACCACATTTTAAATATGCAAATACAAAAAGATTATAAAAAATATTAAAAGATTTTAATTGCTCTTCGGATTTCAATAAAATAAATGTTTTATAAGCAAAGAATTGAAAAAGAAATCAAATTCAAGGAGATTTCTAGGTTTTCAAAGTTAAAAAAAATTCATGGAGAATTTGAAGTTTTCAGGGTTGCTATACACCCTGATTTCACCGACACTTCTACGTGAACAAGTTGTTTATACGTCAGAAGATATTCAAGTTTCAAATGGAGAATTTTACGATAATAATAAAATTATTCAAACAAATGAAAAAATACATGTAAACGGCTTTGATGGTGTATATTAATGGTGCAATCTCTTAAAAACAAATCTATTCTAATAATCAACAATAAACAATCAATGCATACTTCCCAAAACTTTCAGAATTAAATAAACTATAAATTATTTCTAATCGAACAAAAATATAAGCATTCAATAAGACTGAATATCATTCCCATAATTTAGAAACCCGTGAAATAGATTTAACAAATTATTGTTGACGCTTCACTATAGAAATGAGACACAAAGGAGTTTGTTGCTGATAAAAATACAGATTTTGGGATTATAAAATTAAAAAACCTATGGTAAAAGGAAATAATTGCGCTTAAGGTATTTTTTCCTCTCGAGCTAAAGTCACAGTGCCACAATAAAATTAAATTTAGTTATTCTCTAAGAAAATATAAAACAAGCGTTTCCTAACCTGACTTTGAAGGTGTAATATTCGCGTTTGCAGACCCATTTACAGATGGGGATTTTGGTACACTTGGTGATCTCTGAGACCGTCGAGGAGTTCTACCTTCTGATCTTGTTGGTGTAGGCGGTGGTCGCATAGGACTCGACATTTTATTTTTTACTCTAAACAATATTTATACTTAAAAGTGTTTAGCGTTTCTTCTCCACGAGACGATCGAGACGTTTCCCGCGAAAAAGTGGCGACCCGTCACTCGCGCATGCGCGTTCGTGTATTAACCAAACCTATTTTTAATGAGGTTTTAATACTAATGATACTAATTCATATGCTTTTCAATAAAAAGTTGAAGTTATTCACTAAAAACCCCAAATATAAAATCTAAAATATTTTGCACTCTAATAATATAAATAAAAACCAAAATTCGTGATTCGTAACATTCTTTCTGCGCATGAGCAAGTAGGGGGCGCTGGAGTCGGCTGTCAGACGCAAACGTTTTGGTTTTGTCGACACACTGCGTCAAATCCGACATAACCCCTATAAAACTGTATGATTAAGAGCTTCCTTGTTCATTTTGTGTTAGTTTTTCTGATTTGTTCAGAAAATAAAGAGTGATAAACAGTTTATTAAAGGTTTGGGCGAGAAAGAAGTAAAATATTCACACATTGATTCATTGGACGATCTTGAAAACTTAAAGGTATGTATACTTTTAATTGAAATATAAAATTGTTTGGTTCGTTTGTTGCGTTTTGGGCTTAAAATAAGAGCCTGCAGCATTATCAGCATTATTAAAAATCCTTGAATTATTTGTCTAAAAATTTCGGTCGTGGCTACGTGTGCCGAAATTTCTGTACAAGAAGCCAAATTTTTTCGGTACAAATAAGGGCAGCTGGAAAAGGGGCTAGTTGTACCGAAATTTCCGTAGGTATAGCTCGATTTTTTCGGTACGCGTAGACACTTCCAATAAGTTTTCATTAAATAAGACCCAACCCCCCTTTTTTGAATATTTTGGTTTTCTGACTTCTCTTTAATGCTGCATAAAATTATTGTTTTGTATTAAACTGAATTAAATTGTATTTTAAATGCAAAATCATGTTTATTCTTACATCAAAACAAAATGTATGTGACTTTCACTTTGTTTTCAAACTTGAAACGAAGGTTTCGCAGACTTGTTTTGAAACCTGAAACTTTTACCTAGACATGGTGAAATAAAATTCCAAGAATTTTGTTTGTCTTTGCAACCAAAACGTTTTATAACGAAATTATTTATAAAGAAATTGGGAGTCCAAACAATGATATAACATTCACGATTTGTATTTTCCAGAAAATTGTCGATAAATATTATTGGAAGCGTTGTTTTGTTCAGTTTGATGATTTTCAGAAAAGTGAAGTCTCATTTCCTTTCAACAAAGTGATTCAATTCAAAGTCTTTTCCCTGTTCGTTTTATTATCATATAACTGAATATGCTTTTATCTTCATTAAACATTCAATGACAGTTTGAATATTTTTGACAATTATTGTTTCTTGATGTAACTCAAACTCGTAGAAATTAGTTTTGAAACGAAATACGAAGAGATTTTTTTGTTTTCTCACATTTTTGTTATTTTTTGGGAGCCATCCGTAAATTACGTAACATATTTTTTTCCATTTGCTGCCACTACCCTCCCCCATATAACAAGTCGTGACAAAGTGGTTTGACCCCTCCCCCGCGCTATTGTTTCATAATTTTTCCAAATATTTTCAGCCATGTCTCTTGTTAAATACAATTTAGTTACTTATTACTCGTGATACCTGGATTATCAAATGTAATTAGATGTTATTAAAATGAAGAAAAGAACTCAAATAATATGAAATCCCTTAGTTCTTGCGAATGAATTCTTTGAAATTTCACTGGAATCCTTTAAAATGCCCTTAACTATTTCTAATCCTTTGAAATCCCTTTACATTTTTTAAAGCTTTTTAAAATTGCTTAGAATTTCTAATCTCCTAAAATCTTTGAGATGCTTTGAAATCCCGTGAAGTCACATGAAATATGATAATGAAAACCTTTGACGGAAAATTGATTAAAATATCTCATTGAGAGCCTTTGGAATCCCTTACAATCAATAAAATCTTTGGAGATTTGATAATATACTTTGAAATTCCTTGGAGTCCTCTAAACTAACCTAAAATCTGTATAATTCTCCGAAATTTCTTGCAATCTATTGAAAATCCTCAGAATCATTTAAAGTATCCTAAAATCTTTAAAATTTGTTAAAATCCTTGGAGATGTCCTAAAATATTGAAACTTTCGGAGATCTGATGAAATCCCTAGGAATCCTTTAAAATATCCTACAACTTTTTAGGGTCTGTAAAATTCTTTAAAACCGCATGACAAATTTTAAATACCTTAAATTCAACGAAATCATTAAAAAAATGTAAAGTTTTTGAAAACTCTTTGAAATTTTCAAGAATACACTAGAATTCTTTGAGAAATCTCTTCAATTCCTTGAAAACTATTAAAATTCTTGGGTATCTATAAAATATCATCATATCTTTCAATTTTTTTTAATCTTTGGAAATACCTTGAAGTATTCTAAATTCTCTTCAGATCATTGAAATCCGTTCATTCTTGTCAGTAAATTCTTTAAAATGTCACTAAAATATGATAAAATCCCGTTAAATGACATAAAATCTGATATTGCTTGAAATATTTGAAGTCCTATGCAATTCTTTGAGATCCAGAGAAATTTATTAAAATACCTTGTCGAGGGCCTTTAAATCCCTTAAAATTACTGAAATCTTATAAAATCCGTTGAAGTCCCTTCGAATCTATTAAAGTATGATTTTTGTAATTCCCTTAAAATCATAAAAATCTTTAGAAATCTAAATACACTATATACTGTACTATATGTACAGCCCCTTAGTGTGTTGCTGTGTCCAATTTGGAATTGTGCAATTTTGAACATTAAAAAAAATTATCAATTTGATAGGCTTCAATTAAAAAGTTTCTTTCTCAAACTCAGAATTTTGCTCGTAGGCCTGAAAATAACTCATGAAAATCGCTGTTAATTTAACGAAAATTGTACACAACTGTTATTTTATCATTTATGCTACCTCCTAGAGGAAGCTTTGTAATGGTAAGAATTTCGACAAAAATTAAATTCATTTAAATAAACGTTTCTCAATTAAAAAATGCCTAACACAATGCTTTAAGCAATTGTCCGGATGTATGAGTGTGTGGATGACACACTTTTTTGTGAACACGATAGCTTAAAGACGGTTGCTGATAAATTGATGACATTTGGAGGGATTATTAAAATAAATAATAGATTTTACTTTCATTGCTAATACTGCAAAATTGACCAAAGTATTTATTACATTTTTTTAATTTATATTATTTTAAAGATCGGTTTTTCATGTTAACACTTTTTTAATTGACGTAATTTAAAGTTGATGCAAAAACATAAATAATTCCTTGGTTCGAGACGAATCGATCGCCCTATAATATTAATACATTTTATCAAAGTGTAAGCAAGTTATGATCATTTCTATTATTTGAGAAATCGATTTTTACAGTAAAAAATTTCTCTTCCGCATAATTTTAAGTTGATTAAAACATATAGCAAGAATGAAAAAGTTTCCTTGATTTGAGACAATTCTATTGATCTATAATATTTATAAATTAAATTCAAGAGTACGGAAGTTATGGCCTATATAATTTGAAACGAAGTGTCGTCCCGAAATTCGGTAGGAGTAGTCAAATATTTTTCAGAAGCGACTAGTCCATCTCCTTTTCCAATTTGCCGAATTTTTCGGGATGACTAGACGCAGTGAACTTGAAAAATTTGTGTAACAATGCAAATTCCATGCAGCGATAGGAAAGACTCATTGATTCGAAACATTTTAATTGACCTATTTGTATGTTTTTATTTTAACTTCCTCTATGAGAAAGCTAATTAGTCATAATGAGGGAGAAAAGTGCTCATCAAATGAGCACCATAAAATTGTAATTGCAAACAAAGTGGAAACACCCGAGATCGAATACACAGGTATTCATTAGAAATTCGAAAATTTTGCTTAAATTCTTCTTTGTAGATTGAAAATTCAACTATTCGGTTAAAAGTTAAAATATTGTGTTATAAATTCGTCTCTTTTGATTTAAAGTTCAACTATTTGATTGAAAATGTTACTGATTTTGGTTGAAGTTTAATCTATTTATTTTATTTGTTGAAAATTTGTTTTTTCGTTATTGCAAGGTCATCTTTTTCGGTTAAAAAAAACCTTACAATTCAACTCTTTTGTTAAAAGTCCAACTGTATTGTTGAAAATTTGTTTTTTCTTCGTTGAAAGTTCCTCTTTTTGTTTAAAAGTAAAACTTGTTAAAGTTTGAAACAGTTTATTAAAACATCATTTTTTTGTTAAAGGTTCATTATTTTAGTTTAAAATTCATCCCTTTGGTTATATAACTATTTTGTTGAAAATTCGTTTCTTTTAAATTAATTGTCTCAACTGAAAATTAAACGTTTCGATTTTTGGGCGAAGATTGGTCTTTTTTAATTGAAAATCCGTCCGTCTGGAACTGTTTGGTTGCAAATTAACTTTTTTGTTGAAAATTTAACTATTTTACAGAAAAATTGTCTTTTGGCTTAAAAGTTCAACAATTTTGATAAACTGTTTTTCCTTTCTTGACTGAAGAATCTTTTTGTTTTGTTTTTGCAGAGTACGTATTCTCCAAAATGCCGAAGTACTACTGCGATTATTGCGACACTTATCTCACGCATGATTCACCAAGTGTGAGAAAAACTCATTGCCAAGGAAGGAAGCATAAGGATAATGTAAAATACTTCTACCAAAAGTGGATGGAGGACCAGGCGCAGCAATTGATTGACGCGACCACAGCCGCATTCAAAGCCGGCAAAATTCATACAAATCCGTTTTCGGGTAGCAACGGTGCTGCTATTCCACCGCCTGTGAATTATGGACCACGACCAGGACCACCTGGAGGACCTCAGGGTCCTATGATGCCTCCGATGATGATGGGACCTCACGGACCAATGCCTCCGATGATGGGAATGCCTCCTCCAATGATGGGGCCTATGGGACCCATGGGTCCTATGATGGGCCCGATGGGAACCATGAGACCGCCTCCAATGAAAACATAAGCTTTTATACAATTATCGAAATAAAACACAAACTTGAATTAAAATTTTTTTATTCTTTTTCCTTATATATTAATACACGTAGAAATTCATTACTACAATTAAAAATTATCTAAAATTCATTTAAAAATATACAATATTTCTAATTGTAAGGAAGTAGAGTTGTGTTATAAAAAACTGTGTCAAGTTAACAAGGGGGTAGATCAGGTAGTGTGTTTTTTTGTTTGGATTCATAATTTTTGTAAAGAAAATTCATGACTCCAAACTAAAATTTTGAGATACCTAGGACCCACTAATTGGCCATTTTTGAGAACAATGACTGAAACTTGTTTTGCTTTTTATTGATTGAAATGGTTATTTCATCAATTCTCTGGAAAATTGCATAAAATTATGTCTTCAATGGAGAACTCTCTACCTGGCCCTCCCCTTGTAAGAGATTTTAATTACATTTATATGAAATGTAGCTATTTTATAAAATGTATTCACTTCACAATGAGTTTTGTAAAATTAGCAATATTAATTAAATAATTCTCTCTTCCAAGGCACTAAAAGTCTCATTTTTTGTAAGAATGGTGCCTATTAAAAATATAGAAGAAGATTCGGTCCTATTTTTACATCAAGTTTAGTAATATAGAATTTCAAACACTAAATTTACGTTTCAATTTACCAATTACTTTTCGAAGTGGCAGTTTCATCCGCTATTTCGCAGAAGTCATCTTAACTGTTAAGTACTGCTACAATAAATAACAGCCCTATATATTATCGTTAATTTCTATATTGCGAGATAGTAATCGTCAGTTCCCGATTGTCCCTTTTAAATAAAGATTATATTTAAATCCTTAGGCAGGTTTCGGTGAATATCCCTTTAACTCGTGCATACGACGCATGCGTTTCTTCAATTCAGTGGGGAATTTGTCGTAGCACTTTTTGCAAGCTGGTTTCAAATCAAACTCGAAGAACTTTGTTTTTTGATTCATCTTCTGGTCGCAGAAGGCACAGGCAAAGTGGTGAACGCACCAGGCTTTGTTGAGGGCAGTAAACACTGAAATAGAAATAATGTTATGAGCATTAAATGTAATTACAGTATTTAATTAACTGCGAACCTCCTAGCATTAAAAAAAAAACAAGGATCCAACGAGCAAATTTGGACACCTCTTAAATGTCTCCATTCAACGAACAAAAAATAAAGACAAAGAAAGAAGGCAACCTCCAAATCACAAGGAGTCTAGCAAGATTTCGTTTTCAAATAATCGGATTTTCTGAATCGGTATTAACGTTTTTCCCGGGTTTCTCTTATGATATATTGTCTCAACTTCGCACGTCATTATTAGTTAGAAATGCTGAAATAATTAACTAAATTAATGTTGTTTTATCAGGATCAGTATGATTTACCAAGAGGACAAATAATTTGTGTTAGTATCCAAATTAGAAGATTGTACGTAACTAACAGAAACCAGGATCCCATTTTTCTTGTCAGTACTGTACATTAAAAATAATGGTATTAAAAATCTTGATCGTACCATTAAATTGTTTTTGCAATTTTATTTAATTTTGTTATTGCTCTTCAACTTGTGAAAATCAGGTTTAGTATGAAATATTCATTCTTTAAATTAATTATTACTCAAAACAAAATATACAAAAAGTATTAAAAATAATTGTTAAAACTTCCGTCTTACATGCGTTGATTGAAACTGAACGAATAAACAGTACAATTTGTCAATTGTTAACTTTTTTAATTTTGAAATCATTCAGTTTAGCATGCGTAATTCTATTCAATTTCAAATCCTATGTTCAAATATTCTTTCATTCTAAAATATTCCACTTTTAAACCATGCAATTTGAACTTTTCTTCAAATAAAAAAATATTTTTCCAATATTTAGCAATATTTGAATGTTTATTTAAAATCAGCAATTATAAATCAAATATGCAAAACTAAACATTTTGAAACTACAATCCTACAATTAAACTTTGAACGTCACAATTTTAATTGTTTTTTTGTTGTTGAAAATTTAAGTTCAGAATTTGAACTTTGGTGTATAAATAACAATTGAACAATTATAGATATCAAATCACTTAAAATAAAAATAATTTAGCTTATAATGTAAGAAGTGTTTCGTTTTAAATGAAATTTAAAGTCGTTGAATTTTTACTGTTTCTAACTTAAAATGGCCTCAAAATTATATAATTTTAAGCATTTAGAAATGGATTGATTCATTCTTCAATTTAAAGCATTGAAAATCATAACGTGGATTTATATTTTTTAATGAATGCCAGGATGCCAATTCAATTAAAAAAAAAAAGAAATTGTTGAGATCCGAAAAATAACAAGGAATTTTTTTTCTTCTACTGCATTTGGTGTTCCTTTGATGTTTTCTGATTGTGATTTAAAAAAAATGATGGGAAAAAAGTGATTTGGAGGTTGCCTTATTTTTCATTGCTCTTTTTTTTAATTTGAATCAAGACATTTAAAAGTGTGTTATCCAAATTTGATCGTTGATCTCTTGGGATTTTTGTTATAAATGTCTAGGAATTTCATACTTGAATTTCAATTATGGATGTTAAAGACGAATTTCGATTTATCCTCAATTTAATGCCTTAAATTTTAGTATTTATTTATTTTCTAGTATTCTATATTTAAGATAATTAAAGAAATAAGATGTAGGGTAATTTGAAAGATTTACCATCGCCTGCGATAACTTGATTACAAACGAAGCAAAGATTGCCGAAAAGTTGATGGTAATGAGTCTCGCAATAGGCAAGGCCCTTCTTCTCGTAATGTCGATGTCCCAAGAAAGGTTTCTCGCATTTTGCACAAACAAAATGCTCCACGTGCCAATGCTTTCCAAGCGCAGTGACCACTCGTTCTTCTATCGGGCGTCGACAAGCTCCGCAAATTGGAACGCCCATTTTGTCGTGGCATCTCAAGCAATATAACTCATTCTGCAATTAAAGAATAAATGTTAAATATCTAGAAAATATGATAAGGGAATTTACACGCATGTAAGAAAGTAAGTTATTGGATCCATACCATCTCGTTTACGGCATATCCTGGGCGTGATCGGACTTCCCTTGCATCCGAATTTAATTCAACTCCACACGAAGCACAACTGTAGTGATAAGGATGATAAACCTCACCACGGAATCGAAGGGGCTTGTCGTCGATAACGCCACTGAAAAAAGAATTTAATTTTATTATTTTATTATAACTTTATAGTTATTACAGGCCTCGGAATCACTGCAAGGATAAGAAATAGTGCAAATGGTGTCAAAGTAGCGTGATAAAGTATTTCAAGTCTGAAATCAAAAAGTGTGCAATATAAAATTAAGTATATTTTTTACGCACAGTTTCCAGTGTAACTATTTGGATACAAATTTACGTATTTTATTGAAAATTCTTTTTTTTTTTTGTAGAAAATCAATTTATTATGTTAAAAATGCAACTGTTTGGTTGAAAATCGAACTACTTTCTTAAAAGTTCATTTTTTGGTTGATGATTCATAATTTTAGTTGAAAATTCCTTTATTTTTGTTAAAAATTAATTTCTTTAACTGAAAATTAAACTAATATTTTGTTAAAATCTCATCTGATTGATTGCAATTTAACTTTTGGTTGAAAAATCATATTCTCGGTCTCAAAATTTAAATGATGTTTAGGAAATTTGTCTCTTTCGCTTGAAAATTCAACAATTTAGTAGAAATTTAAACTATTTGGCACAAAATTAAACTATTTTGTAGAAAGCTTCTTTTTTTTATTGAAAATTAATTCTCTTAAATGAAAATTTAACTACTCCATTTTTTGTTAAAAGTTGGTCTTTTTTTAGTTTAAAACTCAACTATTTGGTTTAAAAAATTTAGAAAAGAAAAAGATATAAACTAAAAGTTAATAAAATAAAATTTCGACTAACATCACATTTATTGTTCAAACTATTTAGTTGAAAATTGAGGTAATTTGTGAAAATTAACGTAATTAGTTGAAAATTCATTTTTTTTGGTAGAAAATTTATCTTCCTATTTGAAAATTCAAATAGTGGTTACAAAATGATGTATTTTGTTCAAAATTAATCTTCTCTGATAAAACAGTAGTCTTTTTGGTTAAAAATTCAACTAGTTGGTTAAAAATTGAAGTATTTTGTTGAGAATTCATTTTTTTTTTTTTTTGTATAAAATTAATCTTCTATGCTAAAAATTAATTTTTTGGGTTGAAAATTTAACTATTTGGTGGAAGACGGAAATTCGTTTCTTTTGGTCTGTTATTACTTATAATCAATTATTTGTAAATTATAATTTAAAATCATTCGAATTAAACAAATTAAGATATTGGAAGATGAACTTACTGGCATTGATGACAAATGTGTTTTCCAAGAGCACCGGCTTTTATCCTAGCATTGCAAGTATGACAAAGAGCTCTTCCCTGGCATTTGATGAATCCAGCATCTGCCAATTCCCCATTGCATTCTTCGCATCGGAAACATCCTGGATGCCAATTCGCGTTCATGGCTTTGATGACCCTCCCGATGACGAACTCACCTAGGCAGATTTATTTGGTATTAATCATTTCTTTTATTTTTTTAAATAACGAGATACTTTATAGGAAAATAATCTTACCACACTTGCCACAGCATGGAGCAAACAAGACATGGAAATCATGTTCGCAATATTTACGTCCTTCGAATTCATAAAATATTCCCTCTGGGAACGGACGAAAGCATTGTGCACATCTGAAAAATTAACATATAATTATAATAGTTCATGAATGATGAATTTTCAACGAGGGAGTTGAGTTTTCAAGCAAAAAAGTCGAATGTTCAAAAAAAAAAGTTGAGTTTTAAATCCGTAAAGATGAATTGACAAACAAGAATGATGAGTTTTTAAACAAATAGTTGAAATTTTAAACAAATTATCAAACTTGAATCAGAAACAATGGGTTTTTAAGCCAAATAATAATAATAAATCTTTATTGTGTTCGTAACAAGAAGAATATGTACATGGATTTAATACATAAATTAATTATACCTAACCTAAATAGTTAAATTTTTACTAAAATGATGAACCTTCGCCATTAAAAATGAATTTTTAACAAAGAAAATGAATTTTCAACCAGTAATTAAATTTTTGATCAAGAAGATTAATTTTATACAGGAAATGACAAATTTGCAGCAAAATACATCAATTTTCAAACTAAATGGTTGAATTTTCAATTAAAACAATCAATTTTTAACCAATAATGGAAGTTAAATTTTCAGTTTGAGAAATTAATTTCTAACCAAGAAAAAACGAATTTTCAACAAAATTATTAATCTTGTAACCAAAGCGATTTCAACTTTCAATCAAGCAGTTTAATTTTCAACAAAGAACTTTTCTACCAAAAAGATGACTTTTTAACAAAATAGTGAATTATCTACCAAATGGTCGAATTTCTAAGCAAGAAAGATGAAACTTGAATCAAAAACAGTTGTATTTTCAACCAAAAAGTTGAATTCTCAAGGCAAAATAATTAAATTTTCAATAAAATAGTTGAATTTTCAACTAAAATAATGAATCTTTAACAAAATTATGAATTTTTAATAAGGAAATTCAATTTTCAATCAAGCAGTTGAATTTTCTATCAAGAAGATTAATTTTCTATCAAAAAAGACAAATTTACAACAAAAGACATCAAATTTCCACCAAATTCTTGAATTCTCAACAAAAAATTACCAATTCTGAACCAATAATGGAATAAATACATTTTCAGTAAAAAAAATTACTTTTCAACCAAAGAAAAAAACCGAACTTTCAACCAAATAGTTCAATTTTCAACCAAAGAGATGAATTTTTAACTCTAAAAATGAATTTTCAACAAAATACATACATTTTCCATCAAATTGTCGAATTTTTAATCGAAAATTATCGGCTTTGAAACAATAACGGAATAGTTGAATTTTCAGTTAAAAAAATGAATTTTCAACAAAATAGTTCAATTTGAAATAGGAGAGATACATCTTCAACTCGTAACATTAATGTTTAACAAAATAGTTCAACTTTCAACCATGTAGTTAAATTTTCAATCCAGAAGATTAATCTTCTATCAAAGAAGAAGGATTTAGATTTACAACAAAATTTACACCAAATTGTTGAATTTTCAATCAAAATAGATGAATTCTGAACCTAAAATATAATAGTAGATATGGTTGCTTCTGAAACAATATATTCAGATTATTACATTGTCCAAATAGGAAAAGAAATAATCCAAAAAAATTAGACATTCCTAAAAATTGCTAATTTCCGAACATCGTGTAAGCAATATTTGAGCAAAAAATAGGTATCTTTCGATAAATTGAGGTAAGACATTTATGCCTCCATTAAAAAAATGGTGGAATGATGGATTTTAGCGAAACTAATAGGTATTTGGGGAAATAGGACCAAAGTAAAATCTTGTGTATGCAAATCAATGATCACCAAAGAGTGGGGAATTATACCAAAATAACGTTTTATATTAATCTCTATGTTTTTATTTTCAGATATTATGTCAGTTTGAATTAATATAAGTTTCAAATGTTCATACCAGTAGTTTTCCTATAAATAGTCCCCGATTAAGAAGTCTAAATTGCTTGGAAACATGTTGGTCCCCAGTAGTATAAAAAAGACGGAGAAAGATTAAGGAAAGAGCGAGAGGTTGGTTTTGCTTGACTCTTTCCTTTTTCTCCCTCTTTTTTCTTTTGGTTATAATTTTGTCTCTAATGAGAGAATTCGGTGTATAAAATGGTTCATAAGAAAATAGATTTCATTTCGATCATAAATGAATAATATATAGTAGACTTTTCGATTGAAAAGAATTAACCTTCAACAAAAAATAGTTAAATTTGTTTACTGGGTTTTATTAATTTAGTTTGCACTTAAGAAACACAAGGGGAAGTTTCTTGAAAACAGGGAAAATAAAAAGGAATCCTTCTAAAAAGGGGGTAGAAAAGGGATAACTAATTTTAAATAAGCAGTGTCTAGGTGTACCGAAAAAATGCGGCTATTTGTACCGAAATTTCGGTGGAAACAGTCTCTTTTTCAGGTTCCGCTATTACTACCGAAAAAATCCGGCTATTCGTATTGAAATTTCCGTACACGTAGCCCCGGTCTTTTAAATATGTCAAACTTACACAAAGCACTGAGGATGCCAGAGTTCTCCATTAGAATTAACGATTTTTTCATGGGGTTCGAATCCTTCTCGACAACGAGAGCAAAACATGTGATCCATTGACATTCCTGTAATCCTACAAGCAAACAAGGATGAGGTATAAAATTATGAGATCAAAATATAACTTGTATGGATATCAAAGACAATTCAATTAGTCTTTTTAGTTCAAAATCCCTGCGATATTATTATACATGTTATGTTTATTAATGAAAATTGAAAGTTAGCAACTATAAAAAAACAAAGTGTTAAAACTAAGGAAACTATTTTGTTAATTATTTATATTAATATTACTGGCTAAGTTAAAAATGATAGTATAATCATTTCAAGCTTGCTATTGACAATTATTCAAATTAACAAAATTAGAAAATGTGACTTTCGTGATAAAAATAGTATTGTCAATTGCTACCTTTTGAAACAGCCAAAATAAAACAATATCCTATGAAGTCTTCAATTTCAATATTTATAATTCTGAATGATTGAAGTTTGAAATTGTGTTTTGAAAGTTGTAATTCTAAAATGTCAATTTTTAAAGTTTCAATTTCAAATTACTAATTTTCCAATATTGGAATCAACGTTAAATATAAAACGCTTTTAATTAGATACCTACAATAAAAACATTCATACAAATAAAATATATGTGATGCGCCCTGCAAATTTCGTGTGAATTCCAAAAATGGTTTATAGAATCTTCAAAACTTTATGTCGGAAGTTTTGAAGAGCAGTTACATACGATAACTGGTAATTTTCACGTAACATAGATTGAACAAGAAACGGAGTGGCTAAACTTATGCAAACGTGAAGCAACTTTATAGAACTGTTAATACCTACGTGAAGAACTTAACTTTATTAGAAATTTCATGAACAGAAAAATTCAAACTGAAATTTTCTAACATTTTTTTTATAACCTTCTAAAACTTAATGTCACAACTCATATTTTATAGCACTACATTAAGGTATTTTAAAATACTTAAATTTTTTATTTGATCATTCCGAAAATTTGAAGCGTAGTAAATTTTTTTTTTTCTATTTAGGATTCAAAATTTTTCAGTTTCAAAATTTGAAGCTTATAAGTTTTAAAATACTTCATACTTTGAAACTTCCAAACTTGAAAAGTTTTCTTAACATTTTTAACAGTTAACTCTAGTGCTTTCAAATTTTAAAGCGTTTCAATTTGGTTTTTCCAAAAACTTGAAATTCAAATTTAAGATAATAAATAATTCCTCAATTTTAAAAGCTTCGTTAATTTGAAATGCTCTAATCTATAAAGATTCATTTAATTTATTATTTACACGTTTTCTATCTAAAATTCTTTTTAATCATTACGGCTCTTAATTGGAAATTGTTTAATTCGGAACAATTTTTCATTTACCCTTACCCTTATCAATTTTTCTTTCATGTTAAATTTTCAACCAAAAAAATTAATATTCAACCAAAAAAAAAATCAATAAGATGTAGTTTCTACCAAACAAGATGAACTTCTTACAAAATGAATGAATTTTAAGCAAAATAGTTAAATTTTTAACCAAAGAAATGAATTTTCAACTAAAATGAGGATGAGTCTTTAAACAAAAAAATTAATTTTGAACCAAATAATTGAATTTTCGACTAGAAAGATTATTTTTCAACATATAACAACAATTTTCTACCAAAAGAGATTAATTTTTAACAAAACACATGAATTTTCATCAAAATAGTTAAATTTTTGCCAAAAAAATGAATTTTCAACTAATACGAGAAATCTTTAACCAAAAGAATGAATTTTGAACAAAATACATGAATGCTAAAAAAAACTAGTTACATTCTTAATCAAAGAAATTAATTTTCAACAAAATACATGAATTTTTAACAAAGTAGTTACATTTTTAACCAAAGAAATTAATTTTCAACTTAAATGAGGAATTTTTAACAAACAAAAAAATGAATTTTGAAACCAGAAAGATTTATTTTTCATTTTTAACAAAATTGTTGAATTTTTAAGACAATAATAGAATTGTGTGTTCATTTCATATGCTTATAAATTATACAAATAGCTTTTTCGAGGTCCAAATTTTTATTTTAATAATTGAGTACAATTTGTAAAATATGTTAATTTTTTTAATGCTTTTTAGAACTTTCAATGAAATTCTTCAAAAATTCCACACATGTCAAGTTTTTTTAAATTGAATTGAGTGATCACAATGAGACTGTGCCTTCTGAAATTGTGAGTAAAATTTAGGTTCACGCAATAAAAATCGCGAATTTTCGTTTTCGGGCATGAAAAATCAGGACATATCCCAATAAACCAGGACGTCTGCCCTAATTTTTTAGTGTTCTGAATTTATAGTCGGTCGAGTATTAAAAGTCTTTCTTCTGAAAATTACACAATGTTTAATTATTGAAATTAGAACCAAATAATTTTCAATTTTCTTAACATGACATTTTTCATTTTAACCTTTTATATTTTTAAATTATTCAGACATAAAGGATTTGAATTGAAAATTGCAGATTTGAACAATTTCACGTTAGTGTAGATAAGAAAAATCATGTATGCGATAATCGTTTATAAATTAAGTTGTATAAACATTCTAAAAAGCGAATGAGGTTAGAAAATCTAAAATGGAAATAAGTGAATGGGCGCAGCAGAAAATAATTAACAATAATGAATACAAGCACTGTGTTGCAACAGATGCATAACAAATTGAGTCGAGCCTCGAGCCTGCTACTGCCAATAATATAAATATAAACCACCGTGCGATGAAGTCAGTGCCGAAAATAGGGAGCTATAGGCTTACCCAGGCATAATCAGATGTAAGAAATTTTCCTAATTTGGAGTCGGACTAGTAAATCGGTCACTACAGCACTCGTTTTCTACGATTTCCTGCCGAAATAAATAGGAAAATATACGAACAAGAGACAATTTTGACACTTGTCACTTGGTACTCGTACGCCACTCACTAATTAATTTCTACACTTTTAATACATTTTGTTTGAACTAGGTACACTAAACAAAACCATTCTTGAATACAACTGAAAGTTGTAACTGTAAATATTCTCTAAATTACCTTTTCAACGCCTTTTTGGAGTAAAACACGTTTGACACTTGAAAACTGGATCCACTTTTCACTCAAAGTTAACCTCCACGCCCACACCACATTAATTTATTAGGAAATTAAAGAGAATTTCTGTTGTGTGTACATTTGGAGCAGTTGTATGGATGTAGTAATGGTGTAAAATGGGTGTAAATGAATGAATGTAAACTGGCGACCAATAGGATGTCAGAAATGCATCTCTGCCCTTTTCAAGACTTTTGTGGAAAACTGGATTTTGAGATTTTAACTTGAAACATAACCTCCATTTTTTTTAAACATAAACATTAAAAAACGTTTTAAAGCATAAAATCATGTGAAAAACTAGACAAATTTTTCTCGAAACGGTATAAACCATAATACATATTTTTATTTATAAACTATATATTTTAGGTTAACCTTGAACGCCTTGAACGACGTTTTGACCAATCGGAACTTGTCTCCTGTCAAGTGTTGAGTCTGCGCAGATGAAACATTTTTGATTGTTGCTAATGCTAGCATAGCCTTACTACAAATTTAATTAAAGAAAATATAAAAAATATAAAAATTTAATTCAGTAATTTTTTTAACAAAATAAAAATGTCGAATGACTATTTATTTGTTAACAGTTTTTGAACACTTAAATTCGAGCTAACATTAGATTCTGATCAATGTAAAGTTTCCTAAAATTCTTGAGAAAATTCAAAAAGATTTTTAAAGATTTCAGATATTTCGGTAGAAAAAGATTATAGAAAATTTTAGAGAACATATTTTTATTTTACAAGATTTTACAAAGTACAAGGTATATTATTAGGTACATTAGTATCAGTAGTATTTCAAAGTTTAAAAATATTGGTAATCTCTGTGAAATTTCTAAAATTCCTAAATATCTTATAAATTCATTCGGATTTTTCCTAAAATTTATAAAAAATTCTGCAAAATTAAAAACATTGCCTTAAAATCTTCCAGATTCTCTTCTTTTACCATTTTGGAAATCATTTGAAACGTTTTGAAGTGTTTTAAGCATTTTAAGAGGATACTTAAAATTTTAAATATCCTCTTAAAATTTATTTTTCAACAAGAAAAATCATTTAAAATTTTCCTATGAATCTGGAGAACATTTTTTTATTCTCTTGAAACCTTTGGAAATTCATAAAAAGCTTATTATTTCGCAAATCGTCAGAGACCTACATTTTGTCAAAATATTTTTAAATTTTTAAATTAATTTTTTTTAACTCTTCAAAACCTCTAAGCCTTTTAAACATATTTTCAAAATTATTCGAATTTTCCCTATAATTTTTTAGAAAAAAAACTGCCTTAAAATCTACCGGATTCTTTTCTGAAAATTTTGGAAATCTTTCGAAATGTTAAGATTTTTTTAATATTCTCTGAAAATCAATTTTTCAAACTAAAAAATCATTTGAAATTTTCCTAGGAATCTAGAAAATATTTTTTTATTCTCTTGAAACCTTTCAAAATTCACCAAAGGCTTCTTTTTTTGGAAACCTCCAAGTATACATTTTTTCGAAATGTTTTGAAATCTTGAAATGAATTTTTTTTATGAAGCTCTTCAAAACTTCTAAACCTTCTAAATTTCATTTAAAATTATTCGAATTTTTCCTAAAATTTCTAGATGCAAAGAAATGCCTTAAAATCTATCAGATTCTTTTTTGGCAATCTTTTTGAATGTTTTTAAATCTTTTTAAATATGAAATTTAGTTAATTCTCTTGAAACCTTTCAAAATGTTTAAGAAGCTTTTTTTAATCTTCAAAAATCTACATGAAAAGTTGAAGTCTTTACATGTGTTAAGTTATTTTTGAATCGTTCAAAAATGTCTAAATATCTCTTAAACTTACACGAATTTTTTCTTACATTTTCTAATCTTGAAAAAATTTTCTATGGAATCATCATATTCTTTTTCGAAATTTTAGGAAATATTTTGAATTATTTTTCAATTTTCTCTTAGAAATAATTTTTAAAATAAAAAACCATTTAAAATGTTCTCATGAATCGTAAGCAAATTTTATTATTCCCTTGAAACATTATACTTTTCTTAAAAAGTTTCTGAATGTTTTTTTTTTTTCATTTTACGAAAATCTGCATTTTGTTTAAAGTTTTTTAACCTTCTCAAGATCTCAATTATTTTTTAATCTTTTCAAAACTTAAAAAATGTCTAACAATTTTTTGAAACAATTCACTTTTCCTAAAATTTCTAAAATCCTACAAATTAAACAAAAAATCTAAAAATCTTCCAGATTCTTTTTCGAAAAATTTTGAAATCTTCGAAGCTTAAAATTATTCTTTTGAAATAGAACCTAAATCATTAAACAATTTTCAAGAAATCTTATTGTCAACGACGGTAATTTTTTACCGATATCGACAGTTCGTTAATTAGGATATTCTAAGTCCATAATTTCACTTGTCTCATCTCATAAAAAGTTTACAAATTATATTGTGTGACAGCAAAATGTTCAGAACTGAATTATTTACCAATATTAAAAAATCATTTACAATGAAAATTTTATCTTTATGAATAATTTTTCAAAACATTTATAAATAAATTGTATCACGAAATAAAATTACTTATTTGTAAATTATGATTTACGAAATTGATGCTGCAGAAATTCGTAATCTTTTTTAAAAGATAAATAAAATAAAAACAGCCAATAGAAGTCATATTAACGGAGTTTCGGAACCAATCAGGTTTTCGACGACAATGTGTCAGAAAATATAAGAAAAATGCTTGTAAATATTATAAGTATAAACTTTATTCACATAATAAAAACTAAATTGACTTGAATATTCAGAAATATTCCAATAAATTAATTAAAATTTTCGATTTGATCGAAATTGTTCGGAAACTATTCATGTAATTATATACAACAATTGTAATTACATTAGCACGTCATACAGATTTTAGTTTGAGGTTTAGAAAAATCTGCCACAAATTGTAAAAAGCTATGCATAATTTCTTCATCGACTTTAAATAAAGCAAAAAAATGGATTTATAAAGATCACCAATCCATTTCTTATAAATTAAAAAATATAACAGAAATATAAAAAAATTCTTCGGTAATACTTGCACGACAATTATAAAAGCTTTGATATTAATTAAATTTAAGGAGATTCCGAATTCCTTTAAATATTTCATAAATATCGGTCGAACCTCTATAAAATATTAAAATTCGAATAGGTATATAAAGAGTATATAATTTCAAAATATAAGCTTTAAGGCTTAAGCCACAAAGGCACATCCGAAACATCGAAGTCATTTAGGTTTACATTAAGATCGAAAATTTTAGCACATTATTTTAAGCGTTATTTTTTCTCGCAAGCAAAGCCCATGAAAACAAATTAATAAATAAACTTCGCAATTTTTGTTAAAATTTATAATAACTCGGATTTTCATCAAGGAGGAATTCACACCAATTGTGAAGACCCTTGTGAAAAATATCATAGGAAATTTAGTATAGGCCTATAATGATTTTCCAGTAATGCATTTGCTATCGTTTTTTGCAATTGTAGGACATTGTTATAAGAATTGTTCTAGGAAAAATATTATAGAAAAATCAGTATAGGGATAAATAATATTAAAATAGTGAAATAATTATTGCAAAAAGTAGAGAAACTGTAAATATATGAATTAATTTTGGACCACTCATACGAAAGTGAAAGTACATATAAAATTGTGATACTTATGAAAATTAATCACATTTTAAAGATCTCTGTCTGCGCTACAATAAAACTTAAATCCTATTAGTATATTCTTTATACATATATTGTACAAAAAATAATGATAGGATTTATATTTTTTTATTATGCATTGGTAAGCAGTGCTCCTTAAACTGTGCTTAAATCTCATGAATATCAAGATGGTCATGTACTTTCATATTTATTTCAATATTTTAATATTATTTATTCCTATAATAATGTCCTATAATCGCGAAATTTTGTTTCAGGAAAATCATTATTTGCCTATGTATACTGATTTTCCTATAATAAAAATTGAACTATTTTTAATCAAAATTTAAAAAAATAATTAAACAATTGAACCGCTGGCGATCAAAAGGGGATACGCTCGAAACGCCGTCGTTTTAGTTGTCCCCTGGGTCATATTTTTTTTTCATGTCAAATTTTAATTTTCTAATAACATATCCTAATAGGAAATTTTATTGCGCATATTTTTAGTCCTATAAATAAATGTGATAACGTTATTAGTTTTCGAAATAATCAAGAAAATGTTACTTTTTTCTGCAATCGCAAAATACGAATTTTATGTGTTCAACTCGCCACAAGTTCTACAATAATAGGAATTTTGTAATAAAATTTTTAGAAAATATGCACCATCATATAACGAAACGAACAGTATTCATAGAATTCCAATGAATTGTCACTAAAAATTTACAACGATTTTTATTCTTCTCATGACGTAAATTAGATATTGAAAGATTCAAACGCTTCGGGAGTCGAACGAATTTTCAGAAAATTAAAATTAACGGTCACCTAAACTTTTGTTAGGATTCAAGGAAGTTTTTTGGAAAATATCAGGCAATTATGTTTTATATTTTTAAAGTCACAATTGATTTAAGATCTCAGAGCCGTCCCGTACGCGTGCTACCTCGTCCTGCAATATCAACGTCTGTATAACAGCGGGCGATTGGGAGGTCAAGCCGGCCACCAAAATAATAATGAGGACATTATCATTTACATTTTTTTATTATTTTTTAATAACAAATCATAAAAATTGAAACTTACTTTTCTTTAAACCGTCCTTTATAGTTTTAGACTTAGTAATATATTCCTTTCCCTACAATATAACATAAGTTTTGTAAGCTTTTTGATTAAAAGAAACGTCTATTCATTGAATGCCCTCCATTCATTTCATGATAATTTGATATTTGAAACTTTTTACATTTTCAATAGTAGAATTCAATGTAAAAGATTATATTAGATTAGACTATTTGAACTAATTTTAAAATACAAGATTTTTTAGAAAAAGCTGTTAAGAAATCAGATAAAAAATAATAATACGATATTAAAATTATCAGAAATGTTCATTTTTAATTTTCTCTAATACTTTTAACTAGTACCTTATTTCAGGAACATTTTTTCTTATTCTTCAACCAATTTTCTTCACACATATTTCTTTTCCTGCCTCGACCCATATTTAGGTTCTTTTTATTTTAAGCAAACTGAAACTATCCTAAACAGAATATTATATGCTAAAACTATTCTGCAATAATGCTTCTGTGCATTATGTTCCTTAGGAGAGAATCAAAATAAACATATGCTTTTTTTTTGGTGTCCGGCTCGACCTTCCAATCGTCCGCTGTTATACAGACGTTGATAAAACATAATTGCCTGATATTTTTCAAAAAACTTCCTTGAATCCTAACAAAAGTCTAGGTGACCGTAAATTTTAATTTTCTGAAAATTCGTTCGACTCCCGAAGCGTTTGAAACTTTCAATACCTAATTTACGCAATGAGAATAATAAAAATCGTTATAAATTTTTAGTGACAATTAATTGGAATTCTATAAATAACGTTAGTTTCGTTATATGATGGTGCATATTTTCTAAAATTTTTATTACAAAATTCCTATTATTGTAGAACTTGTGGCGAGTTGAACACAAAAAATTCGTATTTTGCGATTGCAGAAAAAAGTAACATTTTCTTGATTATTTCGAAAACTAATAAAGTTATCACATTTATTTATAGGACTAAAAATATGCGCAATAAGATTTCTTATTAGGATATGTTATTAAAAAATTGAAATTTGACCTGAAAAAAATATGACCCAGGGGCCAACTAAAACGACGGCGTTTCGGGCGTATCCCCTTTTGATCGCCAGCGGTTCAATTGAAATAAAATCATAATCGACTCCCTCCTTGACTCTCGGAGACACTTCTTCTATGCAAATGGTCCCCATGGTTTCTATTAACACTCGAGGAATATCGAAGTCTTTCTCGTGCTCTCTCCGCTTCTCTTTTAATCACCAGCTCCTCAGTCAAAAAGGCTTCACGCTTTATACGTTCGCGTAATTTTCGTGGTTTTCCAGAAAGACACCACTGAACACTCATTGTCACAAGTCCAACTACATTCTGAAAAATAGACACATATGTACCTAAATGAAACAGAAAATTAATCTAGAGACCATGAAGAAACCGTTAAATTGAAGAGCGCTTTTCCAAAATTCCTTATATCCATTTTTCAAGAAAATCAAACGATTTTCATAGAATTCATTCAAAGAATTTCTTGTTCAAAAGTCAAATTTATGCATATTTCTTCAGGGATATTCCCTGTCTTAAACTGAAAATTATATTTCTTTACTTGATTTTTGTACATAAACTGCTTCCAAGTTATAGTGGTATAAACAATTAAACGAAGGAAAAAAATTTCTTCTTAGCCCAAACTTTCAGAAAATCATTTCACAGAAAAAGTGTATATATTTGTTTAAAAAAATCTTTTAAAGAATAAGACTAACTTTTCGAAAAAGTACCTTTACAATTTATAATCTTATGTGTATGAGTAACCAAATATCGTTTTTGTATAGTAACCGCTATTTGATGATATAATATTAATTTATTTCGCATTAAGTATTTATTATTAAACGATAAACTACAATATAATCTTCAAGTGTCCTATATCCAATCATGGTTTGTTTATAAAAAATACTTCTTAAGTGACAGCAATTTTTGTACTAAATATTCGTTATCTTGTGCTATTAGTAAGAATAATAAGATAAAAATACAGGTTGTAAATGAAAAAACATAGCTTAATACAAAAATCGTTATATGTAAAAAACGGCATTTCTTGGATATAAGACATTTTGGAAAAGCGCTCTTCAATTTCGAAATCGGAATTCTGTAACACCCCTGTAAGTTTTATTTTTTATTTTATTTTTTTTTCATTAAATTGCCTTTGTATAATTTTCAGTTCATCATTTTAAATATTAAGTTACCTGGAAGACAACAATGAAAGCTAGTCTGGCAGCTAAAATATGCCAGTAAATCGTTGGTCGTTTATAAGGCAGTGGGTCATCCGGAGGATTTCTGTATTCCGGATAACGACAGATAGTAACGTTATCAAAAGCCGTTTCGATAGGCGCTGTTCCATTCTCAAAATCCACGGTATTAAAATATGCGAGACTGTGGTTCAAAAATCCAACATCCGTTTTCTCTTTACTCACTACCGTCATGTAAACCAGTCGAGGGATCAGATTGGATGAAAAAGCAATGATAAATGCCTAAAAAGTTCCAAACATATTATAGATTAATCAACAATTTCGGGAAATCAGTTTCTAGATCATGATAAGCTGAATTTTTAATTATTAAATAACAGAACTTAGATCGACTAGAAGGCTTAAAAAAGTCGCATAAAATAACAAAGAAAGTCGCATGGAATTTTGAAAAAAGTCGCATAAAATTTTTAAAGATAATGAGAGAAAGCAGTATCAGACAGTGAATGACTGAAATAATAACTTTATTTATTTAAGAATATAGAGCACACAATTTTCATTGATTCTCAAATATTCTTTGTACAATGAAAATAAACTTTAACGGTAACACAATTTTTTAACAATAATCATTCAGCTTGAAAAATTCTGAATCTGAGTTCAAAATATTTCATTCTGAACTATTAAACTTGTCAAATTAGATCATTTTCACATCAGAGAAACTTATCATTTACATCAATTTTGAACTTCAGAAACATTAATTTTGAACATTTTAAACTTGAAATTACTCAACAATGAAAGTTTCAAATTTGAGACTGTATAATTAATAAATGAAATGATTCATTTTTTAATAATTCAGACTTCACAGCCCAAACTGCTCTCAAAACAGGGGGAATAGGGTGATTTTTCACGAAAATAGGGGAATAAATTCTTTTAAATAAAATTAATATAGATACAATATTGACTTCAATGTGGAATGCTTTAAATTCCTAAGCTTTTAAGTGGAAATCTATTTTATTTTCAACAAAGTAGTTGAATTCTCAATCCAAAGACGAACTTTTAACAAAAGAGTTGATTTTTCAAGTTAAAAAGTCGAATGGTTTAGAAAACAGTTGACTTTTAAACTATAAGATCAATATTAGCCAAATAGTTTCATTTTCAAGAATAAAGTTAATTTACAATAAAGGAAGATGAATTTCCAATCAAATAGTTGAATTTTCTAAACAAAATGTTTAACCAAACAGTTGCATTTTTAACCAAATAGTTAAGTTTTCAAGCAAAAAAGACGAATTTTTTAGAAGGCAGTTTCATTTTCACCCGAAAAATTCAATCTTCAGACAAAAAGATGAATTTACAAAAAAAAGAAGAATTTTCTA
This sequence comes from Andricus quercusramuli, assembly GCA_932178445.1. NCBI lineage: Eukaryota > Metazoa > Arthropoda > Insecta > Hymenoptera > Cynipidae > Andricus > Andricus quercusramuli. The sequence continues at coordinate 128,427 of CAKNXH010000851.1, read as the reverse complement.
CCGAAAATTACAATTTTTCAATAAACTACATGAATCTTTAACTGACGAGGCATACATTTTCTACGACAATTGGAACTGTTAAATTTTCAGATAAAAAATTGATGTTCAACAATGAAAAATTAATTTCAAATAAAGTAGTTCAACTTTCAACTACGAAAGATGACTTTTCAAACAAATAGTTGAATTTGAAAAACTAATTTTAAATAAATAGACATTCAGTCAAAAGAGATGAATTTTTTAACAAAATAGATGAATTTTTACCAAATAGTTAAATTTTCAAGCAAAAAGACGAATTTTTGACAAAACAATGGAATTTTCAAACAAAAAGATGAATTTTTAACGACAGAAGTATGATTTTCTACCATAAAATAGTAATTTTCAATTCAAACAGATGAATATACTATCCGAGAATAAATTTTTTAATTCCAAAGTTAAATTTTCGACCAAAAAAGAACAATGTCCAAAAAAATAATTACATTTTCAACCAAATAGTCGAATTTTCAACAAAAAAGAATAAGTTTTGATTTTAAATTTTCAAAGTTTCATTGTGATTAAAATTGAAATTAACTACAGAAAACTTCTAAAAACGGAAAAAGTCGATTAGTTGCATTTTTCTTCAAAAAGTCACATTTTATCAAAAAAGTCGTAATAAGTAGAAAAAGTTGCACGATTTGAGCCTTGAATGATAATATTTTAGATACTAACATTTGTCATTACGGAAATACGAGCGAGTGCGTCGAGAATTCGAGCCCAAATTCCAATATCGGTCACTCGCCGAGGAACTGGTCTTCGGTAATGTCGCAAAAATTTTGTAGCGTCTAGTCGCATTTCAAGAACATTATTCGCCAGAGCAAAGAAAGGAGCTAGGGGAAAAGCTACGACAAATACAGTTATAAATCCAAACTGGATTACCATCTCCAGATATTCATCGTACAATCCTCTGGGACCTGAATACAAAAATTGATACAAGAAATTGTTAATTAAGGAGGGGTTGGTCAATCAAATCGTTATTAAAAAAAAATATCCAGACAGTTGCATTTACAATCAAATAGTTGAATTTTCAAGGAAAAGGAACGAATTTTTAACAAAAAGATAGATAAATTTCCAACCTAGAAAGATAAACTTTCAAACCAAAAGGATTACTTTTCTAGCATAAAAAATTAATATTAAAACCACAAGGATGAATATTCAACAAAACAGTTCAATTTGCAACAAAATAATTAAATTTTTAATAAAACAATAATTGAATTCTAAACCAAAAATATCACAGTAGACTTTTCAACCAAACAGAATTAACTCTTAAGCGAAAAAGAGCTGACTTTTCTCAATCAGATTTTATTAATTCAGTTTGCATTTACTAAGCAAAAAAAAATGGAAGGGTAAATTAATTGAACACAGGGAAAAAAATAATTCTTCAAGAAAGGGGAAGAGAGAGCCATAGGGGAACGAGTGTGAAGTATGCCCTAGTTAATTAATGATCAGAAATTGAAATATTATTTTAGGAATAATTTTTTTTTGAACCTACTCCAGTCAAGAAGTTTCAAATCGCGTATCCACTGCCGGCGAGGAGCGATCGGATCTCTTTGTTTAAGTCCAGTATGAATTCGAAACAATGCCCACCACTTAAACAAAACTGGAAAAATCATTTCCATTGCAGTGCTCAATGCTTGTTTTCCAACCATGATAATTGTGAGTTGAATGCAGAGCTCCATTAAGCAGCCTCCTGGAGAACACTCTTCTTGCCTGTTAAAAATTGTTAATTAAAATTCAAGTTTTGCTGAGTTAGAGATTAAAAATCTACATGCCTTTTTCCAAAAATACGATTATATTTTTTTGGATATCCGACGAACTTTCCCTTGAGAAAAACTATGTAAAAAATAGAAGCGTAGTAGTTGACGAATTGGAATAAATAAACTTTTAGTGTAAGACTGTCGTCAAATTCCGCTTGTGTTCTGAGCAATTCCATTTCTGTCAGGTAGACTGCGAGCCAGTCGTAGAAGTAATTCAATATTAAAATACACACCTGGAAAAGAAAAGTTTAAACAACTCAGGAGCAATTTAAAAATACGTCACACTTTCAGTTTTGTGACGATTTGTGCCGTAGGGGAGGGATTAACGCAGAATGTGACATCACATATAGCAAATATGAATGTGAATAAAATTCTTTTTAAATGCTTGGAAAAAAAACGAAAATTAATGATTTTATTTGACAAGTATCTAAATACAGACTTTACACACATTCCCCTATTTCCTTCTTCACCCCTATTTTGAATAATTCCGCTTTTTTATCCTGTTTTCAAGAAACTTCCCCTTTTTTTCGTTTTTTCGCTTAAATTCGAACTGAAATGATAGAACCCAATAAGAAAATCCAACTATTTTTCATTGAAATTTAATTCTTTTAAATTCAGAATTCATCTCTTTTGGTCAAAAATTCTACTATTTGGTTGAAGATTGAACTATTTTGTTGAAAATTCGATTTTTTTATTGAAAATTAATTTTTTAACTTGAAATTAAACCATTATATTTTTGATAATAGATTCTTTTTTGTGTGGAAAATTGATCGTTTTTAGTTGAAAATTCGTCTATTAAATTTTTAATTAAGAATTAATCTTTTTTGGTTGAAACTTGAACTAATTTTTTCAACATTCATTACATTGGCTGAAGATTTAACTGTGTTGTTGAAAATTAGTTTTTAAAATGAAAAGTTAACTATTCCATTATTCTTCGAAAATTCATCAATTTTTTTTTAATTTACGTAATTTGTTGTCAGTTCCTACTTTTTGGTAGAAAATAAATCTTTTCGATTGAAAGTTTAACTGTTTGGTTTAAAGTCGAACTACTTTGTTTAAATTCATTTTATGACTCTCAGATCCATCTTTTAAGTTGAAAATTATTTATGTTTGTTTGTAGAAAATTCTATTACTAGTTTAACAGAAAACTCAACTCTTTGGTTGAAAATTAAGATTTTGGTAGAAAATTAAGTTTTTGGTAGAAAATTCAACGGTTTGCTATGAAATTCCAATTTTTTGTTTAAAAATTCAACTCATCTTGTAGAAACTTTATCTTTTTTAGTTGAAAATGCAACTGTTTGTCAAAAAATTAATGAGGATTCAACTATTTTGTTGATTTTTTTTAATTCAACTGTTTTTGATCTAAAATTAACATCTTTTCTAGGTTGAAATATCAACCATGTATTATATTTTTTGTTCAGAATTAATATTTTTTTATTGAAAATTCACCTACTTGGATGATAGTTGAACTTCACTGTTGAAAATTAATTTTTTGTTTTTGCTTGAGATTCAGCATTTTAGATAACATTCAACTATTTGAAATTATTAATTCAATTTGTTAAAAATGTAACTATTTTTTTGAAAATTCATTTTTTTGTTGTTGGAAATTCAACTACTACCTCAAAAATGTAAGTACTTTGTTGAAAATTTGTCCTTTTACTCGAAATTTTCAACTATCTCGTTATCAATGCAACTGTTTGGTTAATTTTTTTTTTAGAAAATTAAACTTTTTGGTTAAAAATTCATCTCTATTCTAAAAATATCGTCTTTTGGGCTTGGCCATTCAACTATTTCGTTTAGAATAATAAATAATTTTTTTTTGACTGAAAAATGAACTTTTTTAAAACTTACTGGTTTTGGCTGAAGTTTAATTTTTTAATTAATAATAGACCATTTGGTTGAAAATTCATTTTTTAAGTTAAAAATTCAACTATTAGGTTAAAAATCCAAGTACTTTGTTGAAAATTTGTCCATTTGCTTGAAGGTTAAACTATCTGGTTGTAAATGCAACTGTTTAGTGTATAATTAATTTTACTTTTGTTGAAAATTCGACTATTTGGTTGAAAATTGATCATTATAGGTATAAAATTCAACTATGTGATTAAAAATACAACCATTTTGTTAAAAATTTAATTATATAGTGGAAAATTCAACTATTTTGTTTGAAAATCATATTTTTTGTTCGAAAATTCAACTGATTTGTTAAAAAATTTATCTTTTTTATAAAAATTTATCTTTTGTGGATTAAAAATGCATTTTTTTGTAGAAAAGTTCTTGGTTCGAAATTCAACTTCAAACAACAAAATTCAACTATTTATTTGTAAATGCAACTCTTTGGTCTACAATTCGTTTTTTGTTTGATGAAAATTCATCTTTCCGGGTTTGAAAGTCAGACTATTTTCTAAAAAATTATACTCTTTAGCTTTGAAACTCAAATCTTTCGTTGAAAATTCGTATCTTTTGGTAGAAAATAAATCTGTTTTGGTTGAAAATTCAACTATTATGTTGAAAATGCAATATATTTTGACTTGAAATCTTACGCGTTTAAAATCGAATTCAACATTCTATCTATGCATTAATTTCCCTTTTCTGAGAGCATTTTCGGATGTGAATTCTGTTAAAATATTATGTTTGTACATTCTTTGTTTTATTTTAGGCGTTTATCAAATTAAATCGAATTTGTGATGTCACAATGGAGGGTTCAAGCCCTGCAAGGATAAAACATTTAAAAAATCATTTAACATTTTTCGACTTACTAAATTAAGAGCAGCAGCAATCGCAGGCAAAGCGAACAATTTGTAACTCGTTGAATCGAAATCTCTTCCAAATATTCTAGTCGACGTGATCATCGACATTCGGTACAAAACAACTGCAAATACAGCAGCAACTGCCACAGAAGCTAGAAGCAAAACTATCGAGAAACTGAAAAGAGTCGCTGGAACTCGAACCTTCCAGAAGCTGACATGAGGTTCTTTCTCTCTTGTTACTACGTTCACCTGCAAGGGAAATATTTCTCAAATTATATCCTCAAAATAGAAAAATATTAAATTACTTCTTTAAATATATTTAAAAAAATAGAATTACTTTTTCCTTGACTTTGAGAAACTTTACATTAGCAAGAGCTTTGAGATATTTAGGTCGAGGATGTTCAGCTGATCGATCAAAACCAACCAAACCCCATCGGTAACTTAATTCAGCCGATCTTCGTTTCCAAAGTTCGAGATACAAAACAGACCAGAATGACATAAAAATTGCAAAAGCAAGAGTCGCTGGGTTATCGAATAGTGAAGTGATTTTTGATACAAGGCAAGTTTCACTCAAGCGCCAATAGTCACAGGTTTTGTCACACTGAGGACACATTATTACATGTTCTGCTGAGGGATCACAAGCTTCTCTGGCTAACTGGTTTGAAGGCAAGGAAAAGACACCTGCAAAAATAATGTAAAAAATATTACAGCGATTGAAGTTTAGTTTTCAGAAACTGTAACAAATTAAAGACAATAAATACCATAGAAAAAACAAAGGAGACCAGCGATACTAGCAGGAATCAACATATAAGTATAAAATCCGAGCCAAGCAAAATACATGGCGAAGTTTGTTCCAAAATATTCCTGAACTAGGTCGAGAGGTTGGATGTTTATCCATTTTCTTATTGCTGCCCAATCTTCGTACAATAAAGCTCTTACGGTTCCCTGTTGTTTATAAGTACCCTGGAAATTTTTTTTTCAAGTATGGGTTTTTCAATTGATCATTTTAATGATTAATTAAATTGAACAGAAAGAATAATTACATCATGTAAAGGATAAGCAGCAGAATAGACATTCTCAGCCAAAAGCCTTTGGATTCCTTCCATCTGACGTTCCAAAATGAAAGCGACGATCATGATTCGAGTATGCATGGAAAAGAAATTCTCATTCTCGATGTCAAATCTTAAAAGAACTCGGATTAATTACGAACGTTATCTGATTGAAAGTTTGGATAATAAACTGCACAATATTTCCGTCTGTGCAAAAAAAAAAAAAATAGAAAAAGTAGGGTAACAGGCCTCGGACTCACTTTAGAGATAAAAAATGGTGTGAATAAAGAAAAAAATGTGAAAAAATGTCATACAATTTTTTAAGTAAGTACTTTTAAAGCAGGGTCGAACTTAAGGACCCTAAGAAAAAGAGTAAGTGGTTAAAAATTTTAGGAAAAAAATTTACGTAATTTATGCACGGCCTCTAATCAGGCATTGAGACAATTTTTCCGGTATGTTGTGAAACTTTGAGATAACAGACATATTATTTCAGCCAATTATCGAAGAATTTGAAAAATATCTCTCAATGAAAAGTAAGAAAATTGTGGCATTAGCGGATAACTGTGAGAAAATAGTTTCTTCAGTGTCATTTTTTCGAAAGAGTAGCAAAATAGTGTCATCGCTCAAAAAAATTGTCAAATAATATTAATAGTGTGGTGAGTCCAAGGCCTGGGGTAATTAAAAGTCTTCTATTCTGAAAAAAAATTAATAAAATAAAAATAATCTTACAAGTAACCCTTGTCCCTGGAAAATTCGGCTGCGAGTTGATACTCCTTTGGTGGGAACTTTTTTGGATCCAGCTGAGCGAATTTGAAAAATTTGGCAAACCAGGTTCGCGCATCGTCAAAAAAATCGCCTGTATCGTCTGACAATTCGTCAGACGATGAATGCTTGATTGGCATTCTCAATTTCATGATCTCGGCATATCTACACAGCACTTCCTATTTGATAAAATGTAATTATGATTGCAGAATATAATCTTTAATTTTGAATGTAATTGTAATCGTTTAAGGAAATACCTTCGGGGCATTTATTTTAACAAATCCCAGGTGTCGATTTGTCTCGTATTCTAATTCCAGTCCCTGATCTAATAATCTACTCTCAAATTCCTCCCTTTTCCTGGCATGAATGTGATTATTATTATCCACGTATGCCAAGACAAAATCCACTTTCTCCTCTTTTTCGGCATTATGGCTTTGGTTTGAGTCCTGAAATACATATTTAGTAATTTATTTGAAAATATAAATGTAGAATTACAATCTTCTAATCTGTAAAATGTTTTGAATTCTATTTATATAAACAAATTAGCGGATAATTATAACAGGGAAAATATTACGGATTTTTTATTTACTTGCAATAATCGAAACTGAACTACAAATTAGAACACTCAAAAAGGAACTCTTTTGAATTTTAAACTTTTAAAATTAAAGCTTGAAAAATTTTTGATTAACAATTTGTTATTCAAACGCTCAATAATGTACACGTATAAAACTCGATAAATATTTTAAAAACTAAACATGCCCCTCTTCCAACTAAGAAAAAATATTGAAAATAAAAAGCTCCCCCCTCCAAATTAATAAATATGCTTGAAAAAAGTGGCCTCTTCTAATTCAGAAAAAGAACACGAATAATCAAAATTTTGTCCCTTCCAAATGTATAAAAAATCGTAAAAATAAAAAAAATTCCCTCTTCCAAGACAGAAAAAAAAATGAAAACCAAAATTTCGTCCCTCTCAAGGCAATAAAAAAGTTAAAAATGAAAAATTTTCCCCTACCATTTCAGAAAAAATGGGAAAAAAATTCTTTCCTTAAACTCAATAAAAATATTAAAAAGAAAAAATGGCCTCTTCCAATTCAGAAAAAATAACCAAAATTTCATCCCTTCCAATTGAATAAAAATGATAAAAAACAAAAAAGGGCCTCTATCAGCAACAAAAAATGTTGCCCGCCTTCAACTCAATAAAATGTAAAAAACAAAAAAGTTCCTCTTCCCTGGTGCCGCCAGGGTATTTTTTTCGAAGGCCTGGCGGCACCAGACCGCTTTCTTGTCGCACAAAAATTGTTCTACGCAGTATTAAGCATTTAATTTGAAGATAGTATGGACTTTATGCCAGCAATATGTTATGAAAATATATTTATCGCCATGTATGATAAATTATATTGTTATGCGGAATTTCCTGACTGACGAATGTTTGTGGGATTTTCTCAAGTTGTTAATTGATTCTGTTGACCGAATTAAATCGCACAGAAAATCTATGCTCAAATCATAGAATTATTTGCCACACAAATATATTTTTTTTAATGGAATGAGATTACATTTACCTTATCGATTTGCCGAAATTTTTTGTTGACAAAGTTATGGGTATATTTCAATTTTAAAAATGGAAAACGTGGATTAAGAAAAAATGGACCAAATTTTTGTTAAAAGAGTAATATTTTTTAATCTAATCTGGGTATTTATCTTTTTCTTTTTGATTATGATATAATTTTGCGTCCTCTTTCGAAATTCGTTATAAAATTTAAAGGGAAGTTTAATAGTGAAAAAATGGCGGCGGTTTTTCTCAAAATAGTCAAAGTTAATTTACATAAAACCCCACTGTTTTTTCTCCTGATTTTTTTTATAGTTTGTTCCTTATGTGAAGTATATATTACATGATGGTCTGCCCTGTGTCCGAGCCTTAGAGAGAAGAGAGAATTTCTTTTTGTTTGAAAAACAAAAATTCACATTTTTTGTCAAAACGACACCAAATATTTAAAAAGTCAAAAGAACAAAATAGTTTCTTCAAAAAAGTTCTGGGAAAATTTTCTTGAAATTTATTTTTTTCTCGACAATATAATTTTATATTGCAATGAAAACCCAAAGTATCAATAATTTCAAAAATTCCAACTTCAAAGGAAAAAGTTTAATGTAAAAGTTATTGAAACTGTTAAATTATGTTCTTCTTGTTTTAAGATACCATAAAATTGTATTGTTGAGAAAAAACAAATCTTGAAGGATTTTACAAATATTTGCGCAAAAATCTCGAAAATGTTATTCCTTTGATTTTTTTTCGTATCTTGTGTCGCTTTCGTGAAAAACGTGAATTTCGGTTTTTTAGACAAAAAAAAATTATTTTCTCTTCAATTCGTGAACAAAGAACAAAATATCATGAAATATACTATTTACATTAGGAAGAATCTAGAAAAAATAAATAAAAAGAAAAAACGGCGGAATTTAGATTAAATTGACAAATATTTTCAGAAAAACCGCAGCCATTTCGTCACTTTTGAACCATTTTTTAAATTTTCCAATGAGCTGCAAAAAATGGCGAGAAATTATACTAGAATCAGAAAGAGAAAGATGAATACCAATATTCTATTAAAAAAATATCACACTTTTAACAAAAATTGGGACCATATTTTGATAATCAGCGTTTTCAATTTTTAAAATTCAAATACTTCTAACATATTCCCTATGAAGAACACCGCCAGGCCACTTTTTTAGGACCACAACACTGTTTCAATGGTTATTTACTTATTAAAATTCAATAATTTTACTTACAAATTAAAAATGGACCCTAATAGCACGGAACGTTCCCGGAACGTGTAAAATATCCGCTGCTTGGGAATGTTCCACTGGGATCTGAGGGAAACCTTCAATTATTGTTATTTTTAACAACAATTATCGTGTAAAGCATAACAGATATAGGTAAAAATGGATGTAATTTTTGAGTTCTGAGTACCGCATATACTATTCTATAATATGATATCCATAATATAAACTGACATCGATTTTGACCAATCACTTACGGTTTACATGATATTTATTGATGATAATAACAATAACGGTAATTTCTGTTTGGAACGTTCCTGGAACTTTCCTAAGCGGTGTCATTTTACAGTTTGAATTAACACTTTAAAATGTTAACGATTCAAGACTATTTCGAATAATTCAGTTTCAAATTGTACAGTTTTTAATTGTGAAATATTAAAAAGCAACTCTTTTTTTTATTAAAGAATTTCCGACTGAATGGGTTAATTATGAATCTAATAATTTGAAGTTATTTTTAAACTGAAAACAGTTTATAAAGTTTCAATCAGACATTTAAATTGTTTAATTTCAATATATTCATAATCATCTCGTTCAGTTTTAAAAGTCATTAATTAATTTATATTGTCATTTTTTCAAACGGCAACATTTTTTTACAATATTTTAAATTTCAAACGCTTTTAATTATTAATTGCTTAAACTGTATTTTGAAATTCTTTGAATATACAATGTACGGTCCAGTGGCTACCCTGCGTGTAAGATAATTACTGATAGTTTGTAGAAAAAAGACATCAAATAAAGCAAATGTATAGTCGGCGATATTTACAAGGTAGAATCTAATAAATATAATAATTATAATAATTAATCTAATAAATGTTTTAACAAATTTTTGAGGTTAGATTATGTTTTAAAATAAAATGGGTATTTACCAGAGGAAGTGGAATTTGTATCTGTTCAAGAGAAATCATCTTTGCAGTCAAATCCATTGCAGAATCGTTGCCATTCTCGTGAATCAATTGACCACTGAATGACTGATCCATGTTTCCATAACTACAATTACATTTATTAAAAAAATAATAATTAGTTTCTCGGAATGACAAAAAGTACAAACAATCAGAAAAACTGTGCATAAAAATGAATGATGAATCATTTCACAAAAATGGAATGTTACTGCATACTAAAAATAGCCAATGTTTTGTTTAATTTAGGCGAAAACTTGAAGCAAAGCACTGTAATTATTAAAATAATTTTATATCTACTTACAATCATTACTTCCTTATTTAAATAAACATCGACTGCCCTCCTTAGTTATATCTTAAGGAACTTATTCGCTGAAACTATAATCACTATTCGTCATATTTTATCTTCAATGATTGTTGACTGATGAGAGACTAGAAAAACAAGATTGTGCTAAAAAATATCACAGACTATTTATCGTCAAAGTGCGTTTATGACTTAGCAATCTTATTCAATAATAAATAAATACTGAATTTTATATTAATTAGAATTTAAAAACTAGGATGGGCTTCAAGAAAAAAAGGATGAGGAAAATTCTGTCGAGCCTAATCGGGCCGTTGGGACGAGGGATAACCTAAAACCAGGCTAAAACGGCTATAAAACCACTAAAACTTAACTGTCATGTGGGTCACGTGGTCACATGGGTCACGTGTCGTTTTCAGAGGTGGCGACATCTACAATTAAAAAACAGCTGATTTTCTCCAAAATTAAAGCCGGTGCGCGCCAAAATATACAAGCTGAGCTACACATGGCACAAAAGTGATTACATTGTGCAGCATTTGATTGGAATAATTTGTTTTTATTTTGTATTGTGGGATACATATTTATCTCATTCTGTTCCACACATCGAATCAAGATGAGTAACGAAAATTCGGAAAGGAGAATAACTCGGGCCTCAAAAAACTTCAAACGTAAGTCTTTTATTCCTTATTTTACCACTATTGTTCACAAATTAAAAAAAAAATAACCTTAGAAATAAACCAAAGTTTTCAAAATTAAAAATATTTTCAATCCTGCTTTTTCAAAAAATGGGTTCAAAAAAGGGTTCCTACAAGACCTGGAAGACTTGGAAAAGTTACGAAATTGTTACGAAGTTCTGGAAAAACTGAAAAATACGCGGAATTTTTAAAAATTGACTGGAATTCGTTTGTCGCGCCCATTTCAAAATTATTTTATTGATTTGGGGGATTTTTGGTTGTTGAAATTTTTTCATCATAACTTTTTTATGTCGAATTTTCATTTCTCGGATTCATACGAATTGATTTTGTTACTAATAAAAATAATATAATTATACTAATTCCAGAGATTTTAGAAATTTCGTACTAATGTTAATAAAAGAATTGTTTACAGTTCAATAATTGTTTAAAAGTCTGTGATCAGTAGAATGTTTTGAAGTTGAATTTAATTTACTGGATAAAAATAGACCTGGATTTTTTTTAAGTAGACCTTGTAAAATCTGGAAAAGTCGCGGAATTTTCAAAAAGTGACTGGAACTTTTTTTATCACGTCTATTTCA
>CAKNXH010000851.1:101200-116770 GCA_932178445.1 Andricus quercusramuli | reverse complement strand
TGGAATTTTCAAAAAGTGACTGGAACTTTTTTTATCACGTCTATTTCGAAGTCTTCACAACTACTTTCGTAATTTCAGTCGAATTTTTAATTTTTTAATTCATAAGAGTTGAGTTTTTTACTATTAAAGGTAATATGATTATGTTTATTCCAGACAATATTAATATTAATGAGAATAGGTTAGAATTAAATATTTTTTGGAAAGTCTGCAAACAGTAGAATGTTTTGAAATTGAATTTAATTGACAAGACTAAAAAAAAAGACTTGGAATCTTTTTATAGTAGACCTGTAAAAGTTGCAAGAGTCATTTTGAAACCAGACTTTTGTAGCAACGCTTCTGATTAGTACAGAGGCGGGAAATTTTGTTTGCGAGATATAAAATAAATGCTCTCTATTTTTGCTGTGATTTGAATTGAATTACCTATAAACCTATGACAATATTTTTCACTGAGTACAGCAATCAGAAGGCGGAGGATAACAGAAACTGACGTTGATGAAAGGGAAAATGTAGAGATCGAGCCAGAAGTTCTAAAACAAACAGGTAATGTTCAGAATCTACGATTTATACAGTATCTATAAATTTATTTGTTTGAATTATCAGATTTCACTCCTTTTATTTGATACTTTATAGAACTCTTTGATGATGAAGTTGATATAAGTGGTATGAAACTTTACGAGAAACCAGTAACGTATAAAAAAGGAGCAATGTTAGAAAAAGCAAAAAGCTTTAAACTTTCACAAAATATAACCCCGAACGTCAATGCCGATAAGCTTTCTCGATGTAAAACCCCAACGAGGAAGAAAACGGGTTCGTATAAAATTATAAATATGATTGGAGACTTCCAGTTCTATCTAAGATTATTTTTAAGTCAACTCTCATTTATTTTGCAAATTCTTAAATGAAATATTTCATTTAAATAGAAAAAAATTTTATGAAAGGCCTCTCGAGTAGTGATGAAAGTGAAAGCAAATCAGAAGGTAGTGAATATGAACCCGATGGTGTCAATGATGATGATGATGATGATGATGACACTGATGAAATTGATGGTGAAGAATATCCTGATACTGAAGAAATTGATGAAAACGATGATAGCGATTATGAAGTTAAACCAAAACCATTAGTTCTTCAAAAATCAAAGTTAGTTTTGAAGAAGAACTCTAATTCTACTAAAAAAGTTTCCCACGAAAAACCTGCTTACAAAGATCTCGTAGGTTTTAACTTTCTTTTCCAATGAGAGATTATCCTTCAAGGATAATTTAATCTGATAGTTTGAATTTAATTCCATACTGTTTGTAATTGCTTTATATTTTCCCACACTCTACAGCATTTAAATCCAGAAGATTTCTTTGAAAATCAATCTGAAAAAGTGTTGACGTCCAATCGCACACTTGGAAGGCTTAGAACTCAGAAGCTAGACAAAGAGAAAATAGACGAATTATTACAAAGTCAGTTGCATATTTCCGATGCTCATAACGAGGGAATTCGCCGTCTCCAAGATGCAAATAAATCGCAATTTCCTCTGTGGCTTTTTTTACTAGAGTAAGTTTCATTTTTAATTTCACAAGTAGTGTTCAAAATATTTTAGATGTACTTTTCAAATGTTTAATTTATTAATGTCCCATTAATGTTTAGAGAAGGCTTCAGTATATTGTTGCACGGTTTGGGATCCAAGCGAGAGTTAATCCACGATTTCCACCAGGAAATGATCTTTGGTCGTCCAACTTTACTGGTGAATGGATTCTTTCCCAGTTTAACATTAAAAGAGGTAAAGTGCCATTTTTTTTACCATTAAAATTATCCAATCAGTTACTTTTTCTTCTCATCTGCATTAATCATTTATTTTATAAATTGATAATTAAAGTGTAAATTGCAGTATTTCCCATGTGCTACATTTGAGAATACAATATTTGAATTACGCGGAAAATTTCGGACCTTAAAGTAGTCTCGAGTTTGAATTGTAAAATTTTAACTTGCATTTGTATGAAATTTATTAAAGAGACTTAGCTAGAAATTACATATTTATTTAGCAAACGTAAATATTTTATTTGAAGTTAAGCCCATTTAGTAAATTTCAAGCGAATGGAAATCAAAATTTCACGTTTCAAACTCGGGACTCTTACGTCGCCAATTTTTTTTTTTTTTAAAGCATACCAATAAAAATTTACAAATGTTTTGACCGCTTTCAAAATTAACTATTCAGAATTAAAGGTAAACGTCCCAGTAATCTTGATCCCAATTTTTTTAAATTTAATTTGAATGAATATAATTTCTATTTGCAATTAAAAATGCTAGGATTTAATTATTAATGGTATTTTTTTGAATGAGAACATGTTTTTGATTATAAGATCGATTTTAAACATAAAAATTGTGACTGGAATTTTTTTGTAAATCCTATAAATTCCTTAATGAAGAATCCATTGAATGAGTATTAATTTTCCAAATATGATTTGCCAATGGCGACCTGTTTTCGAAAAAATCAACTTTTTTCGAAATTTTTTTTATGGATCGAAAAGTTTGTTTATTAAATTCAATATTCTTTAATTTACTACCATTAAATTTTCAACATTTGAAAATTCTATTAAAAACTTTCTTCAATGTTCAACAGTTGAATTTTTAACAGTTGAGAACTCAATTGTTTAACATTGAAGCAAAATGAAAATTCAATTGTTGAAGTTGAAGAAACCTGATTTTTGAATCAGTAGGGAATATGTGAGATTTAAAAAAATCCTAACCCTGATCATCTTCTTGTAACTACAACCAATTTGTAAAAAATTCTTTAATGTCAGAAGTTATTAAAAAAATCATTTAAAATCAATACAACATTTCTTATAAAAAGATTGTTTCTTCTTTTCTGCATGTAAAAATTAATGTTTTATCTCTATCTTATTTTTAAAATTGAAGAAAGCTGAAAATAGAACTTGAAACTGTTGAAAATTCAAGAAAAGCGATCATTGAATTATCAACAGACGAAAAGTCAATTTTTGAAACTTGAATGTTCAATTGTTGAAAATTGGAGAAAATTCAATTTCCAACTGTACAAAATTGAAGATAATTGATAGTTGAATTATCAACAGTAGAAAATTCATCTGTTGAAAAATGAATTATTAACTGCTGAAACTTAAAAAAAATTGATAATTGAATTTCCAACATTTGAAAATTTTATTTTTGAACATTGAAGAAAATTGACAATTGAATTTTCAACTGTTGAAAATTGAAGAAAATTAAAAATGAAAGAAAATTAAACATTGAGTTTCCAATAGTTCTACTGGCTAGAATGTTCTTTGGCAAATTAAGTCATCCAATGGACTCTTAGTAAGGAATTATGAGATTTAAACAATAATCCTAAATTTGATCGTCTCCTTGTTCTTTTCTGCATGTAAAAATTAATATTTAATTTTTCCCCTTTTTCGTGAAAAAATTACCCTATTTTTTCCTTTTTTGAGCCCCTTTTGCACTCTGATCCCTGAAATTAATAATGTATAATAAAGTACCTCGTGTTATTCTTTTTGACCAGGGCGAATAACTAATATAAAAAAAGCATAATAAATTAGTTTTGTCCAAAATAATCTTCTCTACAAATTCTTTACAGATACTGGATGGAATATTGAAGGACCTGATGGATTTGGAACCACCCGCAGGTTTAAACGATTGCATGGATTTAATAGAGAAGACTTTAAAGGAAAATCCGAATGATCGGATCTATTTGTTAATTCATAATATCGACGGTCCCATGCTACGTTCTAGCAAAGTTCAAGACAAGCTTTCCTACCTTGCTAGTTTTCCCAATCTACATTTAGTGGCTTCTGTCGATCACATCAATGCTTCCCTATGTAAGGTTTCGAAATATTTCTTTTATTTTCAATCTGATGTTTATCAGGGTGTCTACGTGACCGGGAGACAGGGAGAAGGAAGGGAATTTGATTCAGTAACCGGGATTTTTTCTATGTTGTCGATAATGACGATAATATAAGTGATGCTTTCTGCAATTTTTTAAATATTTTGAAATCTTAAAAGTCTTTGAAACCTTGAAATATAAAAACTGTCATTATGATTTGAAACAAGGGTTCTAGGGTATCATAAAAAATGATGTCGCTATTTTTGCAGTAATCGATGCTCTCCATTTCTTCTATTTTACTTAATTATTCTTCCACCATACACGTTATTAAAAACAAACATGAAATTTTATTATTTTGTTAAAAATTCAACCATTTTGTAAACAAGTTATTCTTTTCGCTTGAAAATTCGTCTTGTTGAATTGAAAATTTAATTATTTTATGAAAAATATACGTCTTTTGTTTGAAATTGAACTTTTTTGTTGAAAAATCATATTTTTGCTTTGAAAATTCAATTATTTTGTTGAACATTTTTCTTTTTTGGCTGAATTTAAACTGTTTTTGGTTTAGGATAAAAATATTTTGTGGATGAAACATCAACTATCCCATTTTTCATTGACAATTCATCTTTTTTCGTTGAAATTTCAACTACTTGAAAGTGGAACTACTTTATTAAAAATTCATTTTTTTTGTGACGATTCTTGATTTTAGTTGAAAATTTATCTCCTAAATTGATAATTTTACTATTATGTTGAAAATGTAGCTTCTTTAGTTAAAAATTCATGTATTTTGTTAAAAATTCGATGTTCTTGGTTGAAAATATAATTATTCCATTTTTGGTTGTATTTTTTAATTGAAAATAATTTATGTCTTCGGCTGAAACTTCAGTTATTCCATTTTTGGTTGAAAATCCACATTAAAACAAAAATCAACTATTAGTTTGAAAATTCATGTATTTTGTTGAAAATTCATATTTTTTGATGGAAAATAATTCTTTTTGGTTGAAAATGTACCTTTTTCGTTGAAACCCCATTTTTTTATACACAATTTTTTAAACTGAAAAGTAATTTTTTGAACTGAAAATTTAACAATTATATTTTGAGTTGAAAATGTATCTTTTTAAGTTTAAATTTGATCTTTTTTAGTTTAGCATTCTTGTCTTTTGTTGAAAATTCTTCTTTTTGGCAGAAAAGTAATCTCATTACTTAACACTTCATTATTTTTTTGGCTGAAAATTTCAATATTTTCTTAAAAATTCATTTTTTTGTAGAAAATCAATTTTTTTATCTGAAAATTCCACTATTATATATATATATATTTTTTTGAAAACATAGCTTTTTTAGTTCAAAATTCATATTTTCGTGCAGAAAACTTCATTTTTTGGTATAAAATTCATCTTTTTGCCTTGAAAATTCACCATTTTGGATGAACATTTTTTTCTTATTGATCTCTCAGGTTTGAGATAGTTTTTATATCTGAAAGAAAAAAATTTTAAGAGTCAGGGAACTTCAAAGTTGGTTTTTTACAGAAACTCTTATATTTTCCCAAAAATATCGAAAATGAAACGAGATAGAAAAAATAAAACTTTTGTTTTGTTTGACTTTTTTCTTATTTTGTGTTGTGTTAGAAAACGTAAATTTTCGGTTTTAGACAAGAAAATATGCTCTTTTCTTTTCAAGTTGCGGACACAGGATAGACTATCATGGAATCTTTTAAGTGAATTGACTTTGAATATTTTCAGAAAAAACCGCCCCTATTTTGACAATTTTGAACTTTTTAAAAATTATCATAACGTTTTTGAGTGAAAAAAATTATGTGACTTGAGTGTGGACTGCCTGTCCGATTTGAAATAAACTTGGTGTATAATTCTTACTTGGAACAGTGAATTTTCCAAATGAATTAC
This sequence comes from Andricus quercusramuli, assembly GCA_932178445.1. NCBI lineage: Eukaryota > Metazoa > Arthropoda > Insecta > Hymenoptera > Cynipidae > Andricus > Andricus quercusramuli. The sequence continues at coordinate 111,034 of CAKNXH010000851.1, read as the reverse complement.
AATATTTTAAATTGAAACTGGAAATTTTCGAAAAGAATTATAATTGTGATTTGGAGCAAGGAATTTTCCAAAAGAAGTAAAATTCTAAGTTGGTTCATGAAAATGTCAAAAAGAAGTATAATTATATTAGATTCTGGAAAATAAAAAACTGACCAAGAGAATCCCGGGATTTTAAAATTATCCATCTGGTAGACACACATTTATGGCATTATTTTGGTTCGAGTTTAAATGATACAATTAATTTTACTTTCTTCCAGTATGGGACAATGCAAAACGCTCAAGATATAATTTTTATTGGTGCCAAGCGACGACATTTTTACCTTACAAGGAGGAAACTTTATACGAAAATTCATTAATGGTTCGACAAAGTGGAGCTCTTGCCTTATCTTCTCTCCACAACGTCTTTTTGTCCTTGCCAGATAAATCACGTTCTGTTTATACTATTCTCGTTAATTATCAGATAGAAAACGGCGGTGCTAATTACCAAGGTGGGTTTTCACTTTCTACTTAGATTCTATTCAAAATCTAGTTTACTTGAAAATTAGCTTGAGATCATTTTTATAATTTTGTAAATCTTTTTTCAGGAATGGCGTTTAAAGACCTTTATAAAAAAGCTCGAGAAGGATTTTTCGTAACGAATGATGTTACACTTCGGGCACAATTAACCGAATTCTTGGATCATAAATTAGTAAAAGTGAGACGTGCGCTTGATGGGATTGAGTATCTTAACATTCCTTTAGATAACGCTTTGCTCAAACAATTTTTAGAACAGCAGGAAGAATCTTAGCAATAACGATTCTTGATTTTTCAGTTTAATTTAGCATATTTTTCCTTGTAAAGTGAAATTAGGAACATTTAGTATTATTCTTTACGGAAGAGACAGAGCCCTTTTCTGTAATCTTAATTGTTTTTATTTATAATTATAATTTTGGTATATATTTAATGTTCAAGTCAGAAGAGTGTTTTCTAATGTTAAACATAAAGTTGATAATTCCAGCAAGATTTAGATATAGAACTGTAATTTAGGAGGAAAAGTGGAATAAAAAAATGTTTTTCTAATCTAGAATAATTATAAATACGATTTTATATAAATTATATAAAAGCGAAAGGTGAACAAAAAGGGACCAACCAGGATTTATAGTTTCTTCGTTTTAACAATCTAAAAAATGAAAAATTCAAACAGTGGAAAAATTAAATATTTTTCAAGTTATTGCTAATAAAACATCTTCAAAGTCATTCATTAACTTTGTCCGCATTGAAAATCTTATCTTTTCGCTCGCTATTCGCGTGTTTTTTTGTCTCGCGACTTTTTTATCATGTCAATTTGACAGTTTATTTATCAATATTAATATACTTCAGTTTGACACCTTATAAAAGTTATTGTCTTCAACATGAAGTTTTCTCCTTGCATGGAAATGCTTTATATTTTATTTCCTAGTTATTAATTTTGCACTCTTTTGTACAATAAATTAAAATGATTCAATTTAAAAAATAGTGATGCACAATTTTTAAATTAATTATTTTCTATCAGATGACATTAAAAGAATTTGGCATAAATAGGCTTTAAATTTTCACAATATCTAAAATTCTTCAATTTTAAACAGTGAAAATTACAGTGATTTTTTAAAATAGAAATCACATTTCTTAGTGAAAAAATCTATCCAATTACTGCAAATGTCACTCGATAATACATGATATGATACTTATTCATAATATATGTATCATCTTCAAAATATAAATATAAAATTATAGTTTTGAATGCGCAATTCTAAACAGTTTAATTTTTGAGGCCTTGAAACTAAAGTTTATTTCCTTCGAAAACTTAAATTCGAAAATATTTTGTTTAAAATTTATTAATGTTTGGATGTTTCTAATTTAAAACTTCACAATGTTGTAGTTTTAAATTAAAATATTCAAAATATCAGGTCAATTTCACTATTAAATCTTTCAACATTTCATATTGAAAGCTTTCATAGTGAGTTTTAAATTTAATAATTTTAAATTTGAATATTCTAAATTTTTTAGTTTTAGTAGTTTCAAGTTAGTTTCAATAAGACTTTAATAAAACTTAATCTTAAATAAAATAATAAAACTTTAATAAAATATTATACATTTTTTAGTTTGAATAGCTTCAAGTCAGTTTGAAATTTAATCATTTTCAATTTAAATATTCTAAATTATTTGGTTTCTATTGTAAACGTACAAAAATGTCTGCTTTTAAAATTCTCTGATATCGTAGAATATCGATTTGAAAGTCAAAATAAAATCAAAACCATGAGAAACCAAGACAATAATTTCTAAAATTCAAGCCTTAAAAATAAGAAGATTTTAGAACTGGGCACTGAAAATGGTTTTAAACCCAAAAAATAATAATTTGGAATGTAAAGGCCAAAATTAATGTAATTTCAAACATTGGAATCATTTATAACAATGTTGTTGTGTATTTTTTTTTAAATTTTGAACGTAATATCTTAAAATTGTGGGATTTTTAGTTGAAGATTTATAAACAAATAAATAATGGTTCAGAATTGACAAATATTTGATTGGATTTCAAGAATGAATAGTAATTCAAAATTAAGTTAAAAAAAAATTAAATGATTTGAAATTAAATATTGTATTGTTAAAAACCAAAATATATTAAATTTAAATTATGCGAAATAGATACATCAGTAATTTAATAATTTCTTTAATTGCGAATTGTTACAATTTTATAGTTCTGAATTTTTATGTTGAACGCTAGATTTTCACAAGTTTTAATTTCCAACTAAAATTGAAATTTTTGAATTCCGAAAAGTATAATTAACAACTTCAAAAGATTTTATTCACAAACGATTAAAATTTACTTGAAATAATTGAAATTGTTAAAGTTTCGACTATAACAAATTTTTAGTATCACAATTCTTGGTGACTACAACATTTTTAAATTTTTGAATGAAGTTTGGATTCGTTTAATTTTTGATGTTCTGTAGTAGAAATTTTTTCATTTTTAAAGTTTCCCATTTTTAATGATTTTTTAGAACAATTCAATAATGAAGGTTTATACTGTATAATTTTTCCATTTTGAATGGCGAAAATGACGATTAATTTATATTTTGATCTTAGAAAAATTTTTCTAATCAATTTGAATGTTAAATAATAATTTTTTGTATAATATCAATTTAATATTCAAGAAATAAAAAACTTAGACTGTGAAACATTAAGTTTTTTTCAATATAAAATTGTCAGATTCAATTTCTTTGAATTTTAAAACATCTAATTTTCAAAATTCTTATCTGAAAATATTCCATTTTTATTGCTTTGAACACTAGTCACTAATAAAGTATAAAATTAATAAAACCATTTTACACAAACTCTAAATGATATTCATTCTAGATTAAAACTTATTAAAAAATATTCCTGAAAAATCTATCAAAATAACAGATTCAAGGCTGATGAAAAAAAGATTTAAATTTCCCGGCTGAGCAGCGCCATCTCCATTAAAACTGCTGCACGTGTAACAACAAATAGCGGCAAGCTAAAATACAAATGTCCTTTAAACACTGCATCCAACCTAGCATTTCAGCGACAAAAATATTCATTCAGTATTCGTCTAAAAACGCTTAAGTTTTGAATGCTCCATATAAAAGCTATTATATTCCTTCTAGTAAAAAATACTTTCAGATGTACTCTACTAACAAAACTAAAACTTTTAAAATCATAAAAATTGTCGTTATATGTTGAAGAGTTGGCTGTCCTGGGCGCACCAGATCGAGTCGCATTCCGCGTAGCGCGTAGTGAATCTGTGTTCGCGATAACACTGATAACCGGGCTTGCACTTTTTCTAAATTCCGCTGAAATGCTAAATTCAACTCGTGGCAGGTAAATTCGCGTATCGACGCGAGTTCAGTGCATTCGAGGGTGTTGAAGGACCTTGAAATCTCTTAAAACCGGTGAGTATTAGGCATTTTTCTAGAGACGAGTTCGGCCGTCCTTTTCTCAAGGTTGTTATCTGCTCTTGTGGCAGCCGATGGTTCATCGACCTTGACTCTGTCGCAAATAAACGAGTTTTGAATTGTTCGACGACCGATGCAGAGTCTAACAATCGTGAATTCTGTTTACCCAGCGAATTTATTTCAATCCGTTCCACGTCTCAACCGACGCCGATAGACTGTAACCTATGTTGTTGCGCGTTTGTCTATTCGCTACAGCAAACTCATCGCATTTAACCGGTTCCTTTCCTGGAATTTCAGGCAAGTTGAGACCTGTTTTTTTCAGGGTCGATCCTCAAATACTAGGCTTTCGTAATTGCGAATTTGCGAAAGAAAGATACAAGAAAAAAAGCTTGAATGGTCGTTTTTTGTAGTGTAGTTATGTCTGTCATTTTCCTAACCTATTTTCGTTGTCAGTTATGAAGAAGAGCATTTGTCTGGTAATCCTCCTAATTTGGTCATAATTTTCATAAGTTTTTAAGTAAATATTGTAGGCTACTGCAGTAAGTTATTTTTGTAACTGATATTAGAACCGTCGAGTAGACACTGGCAATTTAAACCACATGCTTTAACCTGGTTTCTTTGAGTAATTTCCAGAACTGCAGTTCAACTAGTTTAAACTAGTGTTTTTACAAATTGTTGATTACATTATTTTGCAAGTGGATTCGAAATATATTCAGTTTTCACTACCGTGGGTTCACGTTATTTCTTTTATTGACCAGTTAGGAAAACTTTACTAAAAAAAATGGTAAAGAGTCAAGTTGTTTTTTGACAGGTACATTTTTTTATTCTTTCAATTAGTAGAAAGACCTAATTAGTCACTTAAAATCAAAAGAAATAATGCAATTTGTAATTAGAGCGAGTTTAATTGGAAGTTGCAGAAATTTAAGTGCTTCAATGACATGTTCTTGATCTGTCCAATTTTGGGTATTTTAAAATGAATAGTATTTTAGTTTCGATTGTTATTGTTTGAAACCTTTATATACATATTTTACATTTTCATCATTTATGATACAAGGTATTATTTTTATGTGATTCTATTGAAATTTATGAAAAGAACACCTTTTTAAAATGCCTTCACGTTTTGTTTAAATCTTCGTATTCTTATTTTGAAATACTTTAGCATTTTTGAAAACCCCTTAGTATCTTCTGAAATTATTTTAAATCTTGTACAAATTATACTGATTACTAAGCACGGTGGGTTTGATTTCAGTGATTCTTCGCGATTATTTTGAGACCATACAAAAAATCGCTGGAGGGATTGTTGAGTAAACTCAATTTATATTTATTATTGTGAGGTTATTGTTTATATTTTCGTGAAAATAACTTTAAAGCGGTGCGTTTCTAGCTTAAACTCTGCAATGTGGTATAGAAAAAAGTATCTGAACCTTAAGTACCTTTGGACATCCGAGACACATTAAAATGTTGGAAATAGTGTGAAAATATGCAGTTTTTCTCAGTTTTTCAAATATTTCTTCACTTCAGAGCATGCCATTTTAAATTCGCCGAAACAAAAATTAAAGTGCGTTAAATTCCCCGTAAAAATAAAAAATAAAAGATTTTTTAGATTTTGTGAAATAACATTTTTCCTGTGCACTGTAGGCAAAAATATTCCTCGTTCATGAAATATTGCTGCATACTTAATTCATAGTATATTTCAGAAAAATAAAAATCTACATCCCTCATACTTCCTAAGTTATAACGCGTTCAAAAATATCACTTTTTATGAAAGTTTGTTAAGAAGTAAGTTTGTTTTTAAATATAGGGTTTCTACTGCAATTTGAGTCAAAATTTGTTGTTATAATAAGAGTACTTTAAATATCATACACATCTGAAAAGCTGTAATAATTTCTGAAACATAGCCATCAAAATCGAGGGCATCAACTTTTAACAGAAAACTCATTTTTATGGATAAACGAATTCAAGGAACATTTTATTTGTTTTAGATTTCCTTGTAATTAAGTCTGCTTCAACCCATATCAGGAATATTTTTGCCTAAAGTGCACAGGAAACATGTTACTTCATAAAAACTAAAACTAAATTATTTTTAGACCATATCTGCTAAACTATGTGAGATACAAATTTTTTTCTAGTTTTACCGGGCATTTAAACGCACATAAATTTTTGTTGAGACGTGTTTAATGTGACATGATCTAAAGTGAATAGATATTTGAAAAAGTGCTAAAAACTGCATTTGTTGACAATTATTCCAAAATTTGAATGGGTCGCAGGTGTCGAAAGATATTTAACGGTTAGATACTTTTTTTGGTGCAAAAATACAGAGTTTAGGTTACGGAAGCACAGATTTGAAGTTATTTTTACGAAAATATGCATAATAACCTGAAAATAAAAATAAAAAATTAAGTTTATTCAATAATCCCTGCATGGATTTTTTTCTTTTTGATCTTAAAATTAAAATCAATCTTGAACTCAATCCAAGCCCACCGGGTAAAATTTCTGAAATCATCTATAAGAAATAAAAGCTTGTATCCTGAAATTCTAATTACTTTTGTACCGTTTAGAAAATAATGAATTAATATAAATAACGACGTGTTGTTTGCGAGAAGCGTGGGATTTGCAATAAAAGAAGCGACTAGAGTTTCAGTATATTGCCTAGAACACCCACGCGTCTACGTTTTTCAATACCTTTTGATTGGATGATCAGTATAATGCGGTTTTATGGGTCACAGAATATATCTCAATCTGCCCTCATATTCTAAAGAAAAATATGTTTCTATGAGAGTCATTTTATACCCAAGGCGAGAGCCAAATTGCATTTCTTTCAGAAACCAGAATTTGTAATTTCCTATATCTGAAAATAGATTATATATGTATTAGGGTGATTCATTTTATAAAGAATAAAAACAAAGTTTTTCAAATCTGAATGCGCGCACTGTAGCCTAAGTTGTGTCTTTTTAGTCCACAAATTTTTCAAACAAAAAATTCAAAATCGGATATGATTTAGAGGTCCCTTATTTGAGTTTTGTGTTTTTATTGATTTTTTGTTGTTTTTATTTTCTCAGTGTGTTGGAAATACATGTATTAAATTTGCATGCATACAGAATTATCTCTTGTTACATGAACAGCATTGTACATCATTTAGTGAAAATTTGTAAACTTATTTTTGAGAAAAATCATTTTTCTTATATGTTTTATATTTTTTGTAATAATTTGACATACGGTGTGTTGGTTACAAAATACAACAATTCAATTCTTTTAAATCAGTTATTGCAACAAAAATTTGAAATAAATGAGAAAAAAATTTGCCCTTCGCGCGGGCACATTGTGATCGCGCGGTTCGCTTCGCTCGCAAGTTTGAGCGCGCCTAGGGCGCGCTCCTGTTGGATCTCGCGATTGATAATATATTTATCTCGCGCTTCATGCTCGGTCATTGTAAATCCCCCACATTTTTGCATAGGACTTTTAAACTTAAAGGTCAAACGACCGACAAATGAAATTTAGTGATTGTGAATTCTTTGTTGTTAAAGCTCTTTCGACCTTAACGAACACATTCTCATCACGTGTCTCGTGTGGAAAAAAGGTTGAAAGCAAATTTTCAGATCTAATTTTAACCCTTAAATGGTAACGTCATTTTCGACCCCTTTAAACTGTATCGTCGGGTCACTCGTGTCTGGCGCTTTGAAAAGTGCTCTAAAGTGCTCTAAAAAATTCCACAAAATTCATGAAATTTCATCAACTATCCTAGTATAAGGATGAATCACTATATTGCTGATTTTATCATTTTTTTAAACAATATAATCAAATAAACTCCACGCTTTTCTCTAAGCTAGCAAGGGGAGAAGATTTGGTCAAGGCACGAGTGACCCGACGTTACCATTTAAGGGTCAAAACAATTTTCTTATTAAACATTGTATTGTACCTTGTAATGCAAGCAAGAATATAAAAGATTCCTTGGTTCGAGACGAATCGATTGACCTATAATATTAATGCATTTTATTAAATAGTAGGGAAGTTATGGTAATTTATATATTTCGAACATCGGTTTTTTATAGTGAAAATTTTTTCTTCAACCTAATTCAAAGTTGATGCAAGAATATAAAAGATTCCTTGGTTCGAGACGAATTGATTGACCTACAATATTAATACATTTTATTGAAGAGTAGGGAAGTTATGGTAATTTATATATTTTTTAAATCGTTTTTTATACCAAAAATTTTCTCATTTTCATAATTTAAAGTTGATCCGAGAATAGAAAAGTTGTGTTGGTTCAAGGCGCATTTATACATTTTATTGGAGAGTAAGGAAGCTATGGTAATGCAAAATATTTGAAAACACGATTTTTTATAGTAAAACTTTTTGAACTAACATAATTCAAAATTTATGCAGGAATATAAAAGATTCCTTGGTTCGAGACGAATCGATTGACCTATAATATTAACACATTTTATTAAAGAGTAGGGAAGTTATGGTAATTTATATATTTCGAATATCGGTTTTTTTAGTAAAAATTTTTTCTAAAACATAATTCAAAGTTGATGCAAGAATATAAAAGATTCCTTGGTTCGTGACGAATTGGTGCAAGACCCCTAAAAACTACCCTTATGGCATGCAGCCCTAAAATGTTTAAAATAACAAGTTTGATTGTCGATATTTGAAAATATAAAAACGTCAAAAATCCTATTTTTTCTCCCGCGAATTATAGGGTAGGTTTTTAGGGGTCTTGTCGAACATTCACACCTACCCTATAATTTGCGGGATAAAAAAATAGAATTTTTGACGTTTTTATATTTTCAAATATCGACAGTCAAACTTGTTTTTTTTTTTTTAATTTTAGGTCTGCGTGCCATAAGGGTAGTTTTTAGGGGTCTTGTCGAACATTCTCACCTACCCTATAATTGGCGGGATAAAAAATAGGATTTTTGACGTTCTTAAGTTTTCAAACATCGACAGTCAAACTTGTATTAAGCAAGTCAGAATAATGGATGATGTTCAAGGGTAGTTAACCCATTTAAAAAAATTTTATTCGACAATTCTTTCCGACAGAATATTATTTTTTGTCCTTTCGCAAAATAATTTTTTTAATTTCGTTCATATGAACGTTCGTAACTTCAAGTACATGTCAAATTTTACGTAAAAGCAATTACGTTCTCATTAGGAAGTGATTGCAAAAAGTATTGTTTTCCTTACTATGATATTAAAAATTTTCATTAAATTATTTACAATAAATGTGAAATATTTTTATATGTGTACAAATCTAATACATGCATTTTCAAGACCTTGAGAAAATAAAAATAATAAAAAATCAATCAAAAAGACGAAACTCAGGACCTCTAAATCATATATGTTTTTAATTGTGTTTAATTTATTGATTAAAAAGGTACAACTTAGGCTAGTGCGTGTTCAGATTCGAAAATCTTTTTTTTTTAATCACCCTAATATATATATATGTAATATATTAAGTATTTCAATCAATAAAATACTACAAATTTGTAAATATTCAAGCTTACTACAGAACCTGGAAAAGTACTGGAATTTAAAAAAAAACCTATAGATTTGTATTGCTATTTCTTTTTTAAAATTTTAATAATTATTTTAGTACTTTTCGGCTTATTGTGCAAATTCAGATCAATAGAAGTTGATTAAATTACGTTCTAACGAATTCAAAGAGCACGATAAGCGCATAACCTGCTACTTGTTTTACTATTACACTAGCGGACCCGACAGACCTAGTCCTGTCCTTGACACATGTCTTAAATTTGAAAATTTTAAACTTTTTACAGCTTCCAGTGGACTGAATTGTAAATCTAAACCATTCTCGAATCCACTGGAACACACACAAAAAATTTCATCAAAATCGATCCAGCCGTTTAGGAGGAGTTCAGTCACATACACACGAACAGAAGAA
>CAKNXH010000851.1:36255-100800 GCA_932178445.1 Andricus quercusramuli | reverse complement strand
GTTGTTTAAAATGAAATAATAGTCAAAAAGACTTTAAAATTTTTTATAATATTAATATGAAATTTTTTCCTTATAATAGCACATCAGTTAATAAAATTCTGCATCAAGCTCAACTTTAAGGCTAATTTCTTATAATTCAAAAGATATTGCAAAAAGACGTTAAATTTCAATGTTTTCGAAAAATTGGAATACCTCAGGAAATATTCAATATTTTTCATAGTTATTTGGCTAATTTGAAACAATCAAATAATGATTGTACTCACCGCATAATTTAAAAATACCTAAAATAATATTTTTATAAATATTACTTGAATGTATTAAAATATAATAAATAATGTTTTTTTCGAAGAGGTTTGTAAGTATTAACACGTTTTTGAAATTGTGCTTCTTTCCTGCACCAAGTTTGACCCCAGGGAAGAATCTAGAAACAAAAATTTAAAAATATCTGAACAATTTAGTAAAATACTGTGTAGACTTAATTTTTAAAATAAGACCGAGAACTTTTATCACTGTTAATTATTAATAATATACATATAAAATTATTATAATTAGACGCAGAATTTGATTACCTTTCTCGTTAATACGAAGAAAAAATGTTTATGTCAATATTATACAAAATTATGAAAAAGCAATAGCAAATTATATTGCAAATAGTACAATGCTTTAAAATTGATTTGAGTTTAAATTTTGAATAGAATTTTTTAAAAAGTTGACCTAGAGAATTTGGAAATGTCCTGGAATTTTAAAATCGAACTTTTGTAAGAACCCTGATATCGTTGATTAGAAAATTAGGATGTACTAAAATATATTTATTTTTACATTAAATTCCCGCGTGAAATGATAAATAATGAAAAAAATGTAGTATCCCTAATACAATATATCTGCCTCTTGTTAGTTCTTTGAACCTGTCAACGGACAACGTTGTGGGTTTTCAAATAATTATTTAATTAAATCTAAGCTAAAATGCCACTCGGAACGTTTATTTGTGTCTTTTGAGTTGGATGTCAAGATGACCTTAACAGCCACTCGAAAACTTCACTACAATATTTGGAATATTTGATTTACAGACGCTTACGTGTTTTTTATTCAAACTGCTTTGTTATTGTCATTCACATCCGTTTCCGAATATTCGCAAACTTTTTTTTTAAACTTTATAATCCAACGCAAACATGTTTCGTTAGAAGAATTAGAAACTTAAAATGAGCTAAATACTAATGAAGTATATTTTTTTTTTAGTTTTTTGGTGACATTTGAATTCGTATGCCGTTTATTGGTGTGCCTTGGATTTGAATTCTTATGCGGTTTACAAGCTGGTAAGTCATACTTGAAATATTTTAGATAATTCGAGAAAAAAAACTAAATAAAAGGAATTCGATCGAGCGAGACTAATATTTCCAACTGGGGCATGATCAACTCGATTCTGAATTTTCTCCCTTGATTGTGATAAGAATGCGAAAAATGGCACTGGACGCATTCTTAAACAATGCATGTTTTAAAAAATTTACTTGAGGTTAGAAACGTTTGAGAAAAAATATTACGTTCGTTTGTACGTTCTAATCGTAAGCCAAAATTTAAAAATACAAAAAGTTTTACATTGTCGAACATAAAATAAACATTGGAGCAAACCCATTATTTCATTATTTGTTATTCATAAAATATTTCCATATTTTAAGTACTAAATTGTATTGCTACTAACGGTTCTCTGGCCAGAAAATATCTCGCAAAATATATAAAGCTATCAAAAAAAAAATTTGTTTACCTTAAAAAACTATTGTTTCAGTATGAGAAAAGTTAAAGTAAAATACATATCAATTTCTTTAAATGCTTTAAAAAGTTCTGAAAGCTCATGAAATCCTATAAATTTATATGAAAACCCATGAAATCCTTCAAAATAATTTTAAATACTTTGAAATACTTCAGAAATCCTTAAATCTTTTAAAATACTTGGGTTTCTCAAGAAATCTCTTGAAATCCCGTTTGAACTCTTTTGAAGCCACTTGAAACATTTAGAAGTTTTGTAATATCTCGTAAAATATTTGAAATTCATAAAAATCTCATCAATTCACTTTACTTTTGCAAGCCTCAACAGTTGATAGACAATTTTAACTACAAATTCAACTACTTAGTTAAAAGTGGAACTACATCGTTAAAAATTAATTTTTCAAACTGAAAATCGAACTATTCCATGTTTTGTTGCACATTCATCTTCCTCAGTTGAAAACTCAACTATTTGTTTGAAAAATTCTATATTTTGTTGAAACATTGTCTTTTCTGGTAGAATATTAATCCTCTTCGTTAAAAATTCATCTGTTTGGTTGAAAGTTAATCTATTTTGTTGAAAATTTTCTATTTTGTTGGAAAATAGTTTTTTTTTTTTATTTAAATGAATTTTTTACTGCAAATGTAGCTGCTATATTTTTACCAGAAAATTGATCTTTTCGATTGAAAATTCACTTATTTTGTTGTAAATTCGTTTTTTTATGTTGATTTTTTAGGTTGAAAATTCAATTGCTTTGATAGAAAATGCATATTTTTGGGTTGCAAATTCAACTCCCTAAAAATCCTCTGAAATTACTTAAAATGCTTCGAAATCACTGGAAATCCTGCGAAAACCCTCGAAATCTCAAAAAATAACTTCAAATATTGTAAAACCCCTTATAATGTTTTGAAGTACTTCGGCAATCCTTAAAATCTTTTAAAATAATTTGAGGTCTCAAGAAATCTCTTGAAATCCCATTTGAAATATTTTTAAACCACTTGAAACATTCAGAAATTTTGTAATATCTCGTAAAATATTTTAAAACCCATTGAAAACTTTGACAAAATCGTTAAAATCTGTCTAAATCCATTGAAGCTGTTTAAAATTGTTTGAAATTCATGAAACTCTTGTGAAGTCGCTTTAAATTTGCAAGCCTTAACAGTTGAAAATTTTGAAGTTGAAAGCGTTTAAAATCGATAAATTTCAATTTCAATTACAATCTTCACAGTCTTTCCCCTATTCCCCTTTTTCCCGCTTTTTCAAGGAATTTCTCTTTGTTCACCAATAAGAAAATGCAACTATTTTTGGTCGAAAGTTAATTCTTCTTTGTTACGAATTCGATTTTTTTAGTTGAAAGTGTAATTATTTTGATGAAAATTCAACTATTTTGTTAAAAAGTCATCTTTTTTTGTGAAAAGTCTAATAGAATTGTTGAATGTTCGCTTTTTTTGGTAGAAAGTTCATCCTTTTGGATTAAAAGTTCCTCTTTTATGGTAGAAAAGTAATATTTTTTGGTTGGAAATGAACATTTTTTGTGAAAGTCTAATTGTCTTCCAAAAATCAATTATCTTAACTTTTTGAAATTTTCTTGAAAAATCGAAAATTCAAATTTTGACCGCACAGAAAATAATGAAAAATAAAAAATTCCATTTTGCGGCCTAACTATACAGTACACGAAAAAATGTAAATTCACAAAAAATGCGTATTCAAAAAAGATCTACAAATTTGTTACAAATCACTTTTTGATAGGACGGTAGTTTTTGTTTTATTCGTAACAAAATGCATTGAAAATAGAAAAATTGAATTTCTATTCAAACGACACGAGATACGAAAACAATAAATGAACTTTTTTCAATCATAAAAACAAGACAATGAAAATACGCATGTTTCAATACCAATGCATTTTTTTTAAAGCCATTTATTTCCCTTTCGGGGTAGGCGTGACTTGCTCGGTGAGGAAAGGAGTAATGTGGGGTAGGCTGGTAGGGGGTATAGATTTTTAAATTGATCTAGAATTCTCGTGTTATTTGTTTAAATGACACACTTTTCTGTCCTGACATACTTACTACTCTAGCTTCCTTCACGTCCATGCATTTTTTCATGTAAGCTCTCTGAAAGCCTTCTATTTGATCCGAGCCCTGTATTTCGAAATATTTCGGAAACGTTGTAATTTAAACAAAAAATTTCAAAATCTTAAAATTTTAGATAAATTCTCGTACATAAAGTTCTTATCCTTCACATATTATTAACTGTTAATTCGTGAAGAAAATTTAGATGACACTTTGGAGAATGCGGAACGTTAAATCATGCACATTGCAACTTTCATTACGTATGTGTATATAGAATTATAGAGGGGCTCGTGTATAATACGTAATGCATCACGTCCTTCTTCCTTGAAAGATCAAAGTATCGAATACACTGGTTGTCTAAGTACTCTAAGTTACATAATAATCTGCGAATTAACATCACCTTGTGCAGAACTCGCGGTGCATCCATAAATTGTTTTTTGCTTGACTTCCGTTTTTGTCGATAAAGTCGATAAGGCCAAGGAAAAATCTTAAGATTCCATATGAATCAGTCACAACGAAATCCCTTCATATTCAACAAACAGAGAAATATTTTTAAAAATGCCACGTGCTCGACGAAAACTTCAATAAAACAAAATTTAAAAGCCTTTAAACCTGGAATCGACAATGAATTTATTTTTTTATCAGGGATTTGTTTAAGTTTTAATTGTACCTTTTAAATGATTTTAGTTATTTTTTGATATATTACGTGAAATTATACTATTTTTAATGAGTTCGATTAAGTTTTAGACTCCTAATTCTTAATCCTTCGTTTTCAAATTAGGCAATTATGAAATTTTACTTCAAAGCTTTTGAAGTTTTGACTTAATAACGTTCCAAGTCGAATAATTTAAAATAAAATCTTCATTAGACAATTGCAAAAGTTAACGATTAAAATTTAAGAACTTATCAGTTGTAAATATAAAGTTTAAACGAAGTTTTAAATCGTTCAATGATCAACACTTCATAGTTGTTATTGTTTGATTTTAATGTTGACAATTTAAAATTATTTCATTGTGAATAGGGAAAATAATATAACATGTGTTCTTTTATCAGAAATCCTTAGAAATTCTAAATACAAAAGTTTGTTTAATCATTTCAGATCTCTCTTGATATAAAATAATAAATTTTAGAGTTCTAAAAGCTTTGAAGCTGAAATATTATACAGTTTCCGTATTTAAAATTACGTGTTTTCGGATGCCTGATTTTAAACAACTTGAGTTTTTGAATCCTCAAAGTTAAAATTGTTCAGTTTTAAAAGGCTTGAATTTAAAAAGAAAATTTTAGGTGATTCTAATTTGAAGAATACTTCCTTTTTAAGACCGAATTTTTTTTTCGAGACCGTTGCTTTGAAATTGTACTATTGAAAGTTTGAAATTACAATTTTTATTTTTTTATCTTTTCCCCTAAATCCTTCAAATTTAGCAGAGCGTTCCACTTAAAATGGTTCAATTTGTAGTTAGTTTCGAACACTTCACGTAACAAATTTTAGAGAATTTTTAAATTTCAATTACCAGGAAAAAGCTTATAATCTAGTGCTAGCATCTGTTCGTTTATCTCGCCTAAAAAAATACTACGAACCTTGGGGAAAATCTGCTTTCTATATAGATTCCAAATTTGACAAAAATTAGGAAAATTTGGTTATTTAGACTATTTAGAGGTTTATACCCTTATGCTGAAAGCTTTTCTTTTAGTTCGATTTCCTTCAGGTATATGGCTCAAATTGAAGCTCTTTTCATGTAGAATTAGGATAAAAACAAAAGTTTGCTCTGTTATAATTTTCATTTTTAATAATGCCAGGTCTACGGATTTTTACATAGATCTGAAGAAATTCGATTGATAAAATCCTCAGAATTCCACAATATCTACCGATTTTTTTGCGGTGCTAATGGATTTTTGGGAAATCTGAAGAATCTTTAAATTTCCTATTGATTTATGATCTGGCAGCACTGTTTGATATGAGTTGTGGAAATGAAGAAAAACGGGGAAAACTATGTTATTTAGACCCTTATGCTAACAAATTTTCTTTCAGTCCTACATTCTTCGGGGATGGCTCAAATTGAATCTCCGGGCATGTAAAATTGGCATGAAAAATTTGCTACATTGTCGTTTTCTTTTTTGATGTCAGCAGTTAAAAAATAAGAAAAATGAGAAAAATTTGGTTTTTTATATCCCTGCACTGGAAGCTTTTCTTGTAGTCTAATATTCTTCGGGGCATTGCTCAAATAGAGGTTCTTGATATCCAGAATTGGGATAAAAATTAAAATTTGCTATCTTACATTTTTCTCTTATGATTTAATAAAAAGAAAAATTACCATTTTTTTAATTTAGGCCTATAGGCCTACGAAACCCGTATTTGAGGTCGTTTATCGGCCTGTTCTCGTTGAATTTTATAATTTAATTATTGTTTTAATTCGTTATTTGTTCTAAAACAAGAGATTCTAAAATTGAAAATCCGCATGGCTTTTAAATTTGAAATTTGGAAGACCTTCCACAATTTCAAAGTGGCTCTCATGATTATTGCAGAAAACAACACTAAATTATGAAATTATTTCATAATTCAATTATTTTCAAGGTATTTAAATCAGTTCTTGTTTGAATCATCCTCACTGTTAAAAATGTTTGCAATTTTAATATACATTTAATATTTATCAGAAAAGTTTTGGCGACAATTTTCAATTATACATAATCAAACATAATATTTTCTCATAGATAAATATAAATTACACTGTTTTTTAAAGAGAAAAGTTCAATTGAACAAATAATTAAGAAACCTAACTCCCAAGCACCTGTACTCACCTTAAAATTATAACATTCACAGCGAATTTTAGAAAAAATTCCACCCTTACGTTGCACTTTAATTGTAAGTAAGAATTCAATCGACGAATTTAAGGTTATTACTTTATTTTGTAATATTTGACAAAATGTGAAGGCATACAAGAACTTATTGTTTTCACGCACTGTTTTACCTACTTCAATGTACATGTTTATTAAGTTTACAACATGGTGGTATGTTAAAATTAATTTACGGTATATGCAAATGACTTTACTCATATGTATGTTCAATTTCGATCAGATTTTTTTTAACAGTGCTTTTAATAGCGACTGAGAAATCTGTTTTTTTAATTCAGCTACTTAGTTGAAAGTGGAACAACATTATTGAAAATTAATTTTTTAAACAGAAAATTGAACTATTCCATGTTTGGTTGAACATTTATCTTCCTCAGTTGAAAACTCGACTATTTGGTGGACAATTTCTGTATTCTGTTGAAACATTCTCTTTTCTGGTAGAATATTAATTTTCTTGATCAAAAATTCATCTGTTTGGTTGAAAGCTGTTCTATTTTGTTGAAAATTAGTTTTCTCTTGGTTAGAGAATAATTATTTTAACTGAAAATGTAATTCTTTTACATCAACATTATTGATCTCCTAGATGTAAGGTTATTTTTATTATACCTTAAAGACCATTTTAGAACGGCTAAGAAAAAGTCTGAGAATTTGTAAATTCGGATTTTTTAGCAACCCTGATATTGCAAATTTGATTACTCGATACCGCTGAATTTGGATTTGGAAGTTCAATCAGTAGTTTTAAAATTAATGAAATTTTTGTAAAAAAAATTAAACTAACCAAGTACTTCAAACTTTTAAGAGATATTCATCTCCGGAAATATGGAAAAAAATCTAAAGTTTCGATTTCAAAGTAAAACGTATCATATTGCAGGATCAAGAAAAGGAGATTCAATTTTGGATTTAAGAAGCAAAAATTGAACTTTGGGGGTGAATTTTGTTTTCAAAAAATAGTGATACCAATTTAAATAATACAATGAAAGTATTGAAAAATGGCACGTTTTCGCCTGTTTTTTTTATGTCAAATACAAATTTTAGTTTTGCTGAATATGTCTGGTTTTGTTTAAATGATCAAGTTTGACATGAATAAATCTTAAATTTTGGTTAGTTTTAATGCGCGCGCAAATGTGACATTCTTTATCACTGCCCTTCAACTGAAACTGAATCCTTAATTATGTGTGTGAATTTGGCAACATTCAGTTTTTGCAAATTACCTAATCGGCGTTGGGGAAAAGCGACAACAATCCTGTCGATACTTTAATGACACGTATTTTTTAGAGAAAGATATTTTAGGCTTTTAGACTGTAAAGTAGTAGGAGATTATCTGAGTAGCATGATCTTGATTCTATTATCAAGTTGGGAAAAACTTTAAAAGGATATTTGCCTCATCAAAACGTTAATCACACATGTGCCTGAATATAGTGGAGATACAACCACGTAATAAGTGCAGAACTCTATTGTAATGGTATCAAAAGTCAGTTAAGTCAAGGAATAGACCATGAGACCGTGCGTGACAATGTTGGCCCTGGCAGCAGAGCCACTCCAGCGTGCAATGTCAGCTTTTTACCTATAATGATTGTGGCTGCATTTCAAAACAACTAATTCATTCACCGATCCAGGTCATTACCGAATTGTCAGGGTCTTGCACCTAGAGTCTCATTAACGTTTACCGACCATAGGAACTCGGACATGACTAATTGTGCACTTCCTTCATTTCTGATATATCAGATCCAGATTATCTTGTCTCACTATTAATCCCTTATTCGATCTCGATCAGCCTAAGCATTTTTACAGTCAATTTTTACATCCGGATGGGTATTTCTATGATTCCCCAATAGTGGGCATCAGATTTCGTTTGAAATAGTTTCAGATTTCACCGATACAGCACTAGTTTTTAAGATGACAGGGTGTGGTACATCCGTCCCCTTTTTTACTTAATCCCCCTTCTCCTTCTTACATTTGAAAATTTCCTTAAAATATAAAAAATGGAGAATTCTTAACCAATTTCCCTCTTTCTCTCGCTTTTTTACAAGATTTCGATTCATTTTTTAAGAATCATGAACAGAAATTCAAGACATTAGAAAAGAAGATGCTTTGAAAGACATTGTTGAAGGACATCGTCGACACCGAAGAAATCGCTAACGATTTCATCGAGAAACCGAATCCGAAGGATTGAATTCTGTTATTGCAAAAAATAAACTCTTTTTAATAAATTTAATGTAGGTACTAGTATTAAATTAAAATGTGTGGAATTTGAGGCGTTTCACTCCCAAATTCCTAATATGTAAAGTAAAAATATAAAATTTTGAACAAAATAGATTAATTTTTTAACATAGATTTTAACACAATAGATTAATTTTTTTTTAACAAAGTAGCTCAACCTCGAGCTCAACTTTTAACCAAGTAGTTAAATTTTCAACGCAAAAAGATGAATTCTCAACGAAAAATATATAATACTTGATATTTCAACCAAATATTTGAGTTTTCAACAAAATAGTTGAATTTTCAAAAAAGAATTAATTTTTTAACCAACCAATAAAGTTTTGAACCAAAAAAGATGAATTCTCCCTAAGAAATGTAATAGTTGACATTTCAATTAAACAACATTTAATTTGAAATAAAAAAAGTTAAATTAAACCAAAAAAGATTGTTCAGTCTAGAAAAAAAAAATTGCTATCAATATACTGGAATTTTCAACCGTAAAAGCCGAATTTTCAACTAACAAGTATGACTTTCTAACAAAATTGTTGAATTTTCAACAAAGTAATTGAATTTTCAATTAAATAATTGAATTGCTAACCAAAAGAGATTTATTGTCATCCAAACACAGCTGGATTTTCTTATTGGGTTATATTAATTCAGTTCCCATTTCATTGGAAAAATGAGAAAAGGGGGAAAAGATGTGAATAGGGGAAATACTGTAAAGATGGCTATAAAAAAATATAAATGTAGATTCCTTTTTAATACTTTTACAATATGTAATGAAATACGTAAAAGGAAGAATAGTATACTAGTTGTGATTGTTGTATAGTTAGAATTGATTTTTATATGGTTTGATTTTGCATGCTAGCAAACCGCGTATTCGAAAAAATTGTTGTCTTCATAATTTTGCTATTTTCGTGAATAATAATTTTTCCATTTCTGCTTATTAACCTTTATTTGCCTTACATTAAATAATTTTTTGAAGATCCGAGAGCTTTCAACTGATAAAAATACATTAGAAATAAATGTAAACATCTAAGACAAGAAATGCAGAAAAAGTAGGGGTTTCAAATAGCCATTTTGGGTTTTTTAAATTGCTTCTTACCTGGTTACTAAGAAAAATACTTTGAAGAACTCAAGGTTCTTTACTGAAAAGAATACACTAGAAAAAAGTGATGATGAGAATAAGTAATCAAAATCTATCTACTGATAAAAATAAATTTAAAAACATTGAAACATGAGCATGTTTAAATGCTGGTATATATCTGTTTTTAAATATTTAATTTAAAAAAATGTTTTTCTTATGTATTTTTATCAGTAGAATGTGCTGAACTAATAAATGGAATCCCCCTTTAATCCCCTTTTTTCGAAAAAATCTCCGTTTTTAACTAAAATTAAACTACTGAACCGCTGTGATCCCTGATATGGCCCCGCGAAATTTTTTCTCATTTAACCAGATTTACTAAAAAAAAAGTTTTACTTTATTGGAGAGTCTGGTAATACCGGCCACTTAAGTTTTTTTTACTAATAAACTAATAACTCCAAAGCAGTTATTTAAAGAATAACTATGTTAAAGAAGAAGATAAAATTGATTTATGTGAGGAACAAAAAAAGTTTAATATAAAAAGAGTGTCGGGTATCCCCGCGGCCACAGAAAAAATTGTAATATTTGGACATTTGATTTAAATATATATTTTAAAGTTAAAGCTTAAAGATTTTATACATTAAAACAAAAATACTTATCGAAAATTATAAACTCTACGAAAGCGCTGGAAGTTACATTGTTTACAAAAAATGTTATTTATTTGTTCTTGACAGAAACAAATGAAATGGAGCGTGAAAAAATCTGGGGGGGGGGGTACCCAACGCGAAACAGCCAGGACTACCTGAATTTTGCATGTTGCAGTAAAACTGCTATCAATAAGAAAATACGTAAAATTATAAAACAACAATTGCAGGTCACATAGTTCGAGAGAAAAATTATATGTCCCAATAAAAACTAATCATATATTATTTATAGTTTTTCAAATATTCGATATGTAATAAGTTTGGTCTGTATTTCACAAAATGCACTTGTTTTCTAGAGAGAGGCGAAATATGGATCATTTCTATAAATCATTTTTTACTTGAAATCAATTCAAGTTTGTTTAAGCCAATTTGAGTTCAAAGCTTTGGTTCAAACTTCCAAATGAGCCTTTACAAATTGAAAACGGGGTGACCGCTGTTTACGGAAAACCTATAAATCAAGGAAAAGTCAAGGATTTTGGAAAAAAATGGGAAGTCATGGAATTTCTGTAAGAAGCACTTTAGGACTTAGTTAGGTAACTTTCAAGAATGACAAATTTCAAAGAAAAAATTTTTTAATTGGTTTATTCCATTTATAAAATATTCGACATTAAAAATGTCACAAAAATATAATTCTGGTGTTCAAATATTAATTAGGCTATTTAGGCTAGGAAAAATGAAAAATTGTTCCGGGAAAATTCAGGGAATTTCAAAAATGAAGTTTTGCGGCCACCCTGTGAAAGTTTCTCAGGACCTCAGATTATTATTCTCGTTTATTATTTTGTTCCTGGTTTGCGGATGTTGAATGATGAAAAAAAAAGAAGAAATTTGCATGCTCTCATCGTGAAAAGAGTCAAAGAGCGTTATGAATTCGAAAGAGTATGGGTGATCTCTCCTGCTGGTTACTTTCTCTGCTACCGCAGGAGGGGAAATCTAAGGCGATCTTCGCAATGCTTTTCAACCTCCGTGTCAAGGATCAAAAGTATGATCCGCGTTCTCATCGCGGATCTTTTCTCGCCAATCCTTTCTCGCCAAGTGCGAGAGATCGTCCAGAATTCTAGACCGCAATGACAAATAGACTGCAAACAATAACGCCTCTACCAATCCACATACCTCGCTCCTTTGTTGTCTCTTCCTTTCCAGTTTCCAACCCCACCCACTCATCCCGACTCGAAATGAACGACGTACACTTTCCGCGTTGCACGTGTACAAACGCCGTTCACGGCCCTGTAACGAGATTACGGTATATTACCGAGAGTTCTGGCGTTTCAACCCGCTTTTGCATACACACAGACGGCTTCACTTCCGCTTTTGCCCAAATGGAGGACGTGAAGCCGTTAACGTCGATGATCGGTCACGAAGGTAGGACCGGATGGCTCCTGAAGACAATGGAACCACATATCAGCTTGTGAAATGAATATGGAGATTATTAAAAGAAAGGCAGCCTTGATTAAGATATTCAGTGATACGAACAACTTCCTTCGTTTCTTTTTTGAATCAGAATTGATGATATACGGTTTTATTTTTTTTTGTTACACTAAAAATTATAAATATACTGTTAGAATATATTTCTTTCACGAAGATGAATCATTTTAATGTATGTCCGATAGAGTGTTTCAAAAAACTTGTTTTGCTAGAGGGCAAGGCGAACCCCCTATTTTGTGATGTTCGCGAAAAAAGAAATTGCATTATTTTAAATTTATGCAGTGGAAATTATTCCTAGAATATTTCTAAAGAAGTGATTGAAATTCAATTTCCAAAAAGTTAATAACAATAAGTTGTTTTCCTGTGTCATTAATCCTAAAAAAGACTAACTTATCATGATTTATTGGGAAAATAAAGAAATAATAATAATTGTTTAACCAATTTAAAATTAGCTAAAAAGGACTTGCAAACTTCCCACTTAAAGAATACAAAAAGTTTATGTTGAGATAATTAGAAAAAATCCCATCTTTATCATGAATTCTACATGAAACTGCTATTTTGCATTTTTCGAGGCATCTACCCGGCATAATGCGAAGGGTTTGGGGCGTCAAATTTAAAGTGTATGCAGTGCAAATTATTCTGGAACATTTCTAAAGGAGTGATTGAAATTCAATTTCCAAAAAGTTATTAACAAGAAGTTGTTTTCCCCATTCACCCGACAACTGGGCTCTTTATATTCAAAATACCATGTTAATTTCAAAAGCCCGGGAACACATCTTAATATTGACTGATTTAATGAAAAAAAACATGAAATGTCTCTCTCTGAGAATCTTAGAAAATGGGGGGGGGGGGGGGCAGAGTGAAAAAAATTTGCTGTGCATTTTTGGACCACCCAAATGTCCGTGCCCCTAAAAATGAAATTTTCATTTTAAAAAGCTTTTGTTAAAATCTACTGAAAAGAGAACAAATAATGTCCTCTGAACAAGGGTTTGCAATAATGGTAATATAATAATTATAATATGGCTAAAATTAAAAGCGTGGGGCGTAATACTGAGCATTATGTTTATAAGAGAAAGGCATTTTAATATTCACGCCCGACGATTTTATTTTTAATCTGCTTATATTTATTATGCTATTATATTATTATTATTGCAAGCCCTCCTCACAGAAAAACTGGTGGTACGAAACGTTGCAGGTAATGCGAGGGTGGAGTTTTGTAATGATTGATGGTAAAGGGGGTAATTTATAAAGGGTGTACTCGTCGTGATGACTCAAAGATTCTCCGCTAGAGGGCAGCACGTTCTTTACTTATCTATCAATTATTCTGTCAGACGTTACCCCGTACCCTAAATGACTTTACCCTGCTTTAACCATTACCTGCAACGTTTCTTATATCTGTACTTTTTTATGTGGATTTTAGAGGGAATGTTTAGTTTCTCTTTATTAGATTTTGATAAAAGCTTGTTTAAAACAAAAATTGTAATGTTAAATTTTATGTTCTACTTCTCAATCTTTCGCAAATGTTTCGTAATTGCAAAGAGTCTAATTTCTCAATCCTAACTCTGTCTGAGGGGAAGGTGGTTCGACTAAAATTGGAAATCCACTTTCCAAGATCTTTTCACAGATACTCCTATTGTTCATTGTTTCTAACAGTATGAAACCCCCGGCGTGGGGATAGGAGAGAAGGGGAGTGGCCAAATGAAATTAGATAGAATTTTGTATTTTCGTCGGAAGTACGGATGTATGCGAAGTTTCAAGTCGATTAGATATGTGGAAGTGTGTTTTAATTGGAATGCAAGATTTGACCCTTACATATTCACAAAGCAAGTCAAGTAAATGCTTGTAAATAAAAAAGGAGAATCTGTCTTTTAGTACTCACGTTCCCAATTTGATTCATTACGACAATTTGAATGTTTCTTGAAGGGAATCTATATGGAATAAAATTAATCTGGAAGGTAAATGTTTCTATTGAACTTCCAAGTCGTACACTTCTATTTTTAATATGTTTTATTCAATTCAAGTCGATTCTGAAGCATTTGTACACCTAAATTCAGTATTGTTTAAGCCTTCGTTAAGATATACGTCAAGAGGAAAATAATTGGCACTCTGCCAATATCAATATCCAATCATTTTCAAGTTCCAACTCTGTAGAAGTCATTTATAGATTTGAACATTCTAAAGAACATGATCAAGTCTTGAAGTTAAACAAAAATTCCCCGTCTGACTTTTAATGTAGGAATTTATGCAATTTCAACTATTTCTTACCGCAATCATTTGTTAGATTACTTAATAATAATTACTTAAAAAAATAACTCTTTGTAACCGTAGCTGAATATTGCTGGGATTTTAATTTGCAACAAGATGAATAGAAAAACACTCTAAAAGACAGCACACGCAGTGCATTGAAAATTAAAAATTGAAAAGTTAGAAATTTCTCCCTTGTCGACTGTGCCGTTGCTCGTTATTCCCTTCCGGGTTGTATAAACCACCCACCGCGATGTATTACGAGTATGCTCCGCCCTACCCTCCCTCTTTTGTCCCCCTCTTATGCTTTCCCTCGATAACCGTCTGCGAGAGTTATTTATGCGGTAACCGTTCTTTCTATACCGTCGCGTCAGGATTGAGCGAGAAACTGAACCTCACCCCGGCTTATTAAATAACTGCGGGAGACAAGTTCTATCAAACCGTACAAGGTAAATGGTTTGTTCCTCATCCTCGATGAATACGATGGGTACATATCCACCCTTCCGAGTTACGACCCCGTGAATTCACTGTCTACCATCATCTTCTCAAATATCCGTCCAGAAACTCGTCTTTGGTCGGTAATGTGGTTATATTAAGTAGAGCTTTGTTTGCACCGATACCAGGGACCACACACTCGAGTGTTTGGGTTCGGTCTCCTGCTGTTGGATCAGAAAGAGAAATGCTTATTTTTACTGGTAGCCAGTTCTGAGTTTAGATTATTATTTACCGAACGGTCTCTTTACGAAAATTTGGAAAACACTGTTAGTTTCACAACATTGATAGTTTTTTTTATAAGATTGCCATAAAGTTGTAAAGCAGATCTGGAACCAGCTCGAGGGAACAAAGTTTTTGGCACTTTAAAATGAAGTTACAATTAGATAACAAAATAGCTCAACAAATTACTACAACTTATAAACTGCTGTAATGACCATAAATCACATTATATGAAAAATCTGCCTTGAAGACTTCAACCGCAAACATAGACATCTTAGCAACTATTAACATTACCTTCACACACTCGTCATCTTAAAAGTCCACAACCATGAAACACTTTGCTGAGTTTACTCCATGCTCAGCGCCTTTTGTCTGTCACGGACCATAAGTTTGCGACCTGATGGCTGATGTACCAGCGACCTTCCGCTGGGTTCCGTTCCACTTGTATCGATATTCCTTGGACTCATAGGTAGTGCGAAGGTGGGATGAGCGAGCAAATAAAGATGACGAACCCTGACAAGCAAGTCGCTGGGAGGCACTTACGAACGCAGTGAAAAACAGTTTTCTGTGTCTGTGGCTTGGTTATTAGGATTCAAAAGATTGAGACACTCGAGAGGAAGCACATGTGCGCTTCAAGAGCAAAAGTATGCGCCTAGAGTCTAGACGAAGCGCGTAGATATTCGCATGTTCCACCTATGGCATGCTCAAGGAAATTACGCTCGAGTGATCTAGAACCGGGAACGATTAACCCTCGTTAAGTTCTACGACAAAGGTGATCGCACCATCTAGTCATGAAATTTCCTCGACCACGTTTTTTCAATGATATCTTACTCTACCTTGTCCAGATTTCTTCGTGAATCACATACTTGCCACAGATTCTAGGTCTGCTGGATTACTCACAAAAGAAATTAATCGTCTTTTTCAACAGCCATGTTTCTCTAAAGTTTGGACATTATAATATTTTGCTTTCCAACTCACGTTGTATATGTTTTATGACTTCCGAAAGAGAAAGCGCTTTTTACCGTGACCCTTTTCCCTCACGGTCTTAGTTCAGTAATTACATCCTCCAGTGCACGTGTGAAAGGGTATCCGGCGAGAAAGGGCCTGCGAGTACATTGCGAACGAGGTTGTATGACATCGATAACAATGAATGTTAAGTTGAGGGAAGACGTCTCTTTTCTCTTCTGCGGCCTACGTATGTCCTCGATAATAACGGTTATGAAACTTGGCTGCGATAGTGAAAGTGGCGCGTACTATACGTTTCACAACTTGCCATCAATGACGTGTAAGGCAGGCCGATCTGGTTGAATTTGTAGGGTGAAGAAAATCAAGGGAGGAAGCAAGTTTAGAGTCAGCTTTTTGTTACTAGCTCTTCAGTCAGGTTTCCTCAATGATTTCCATACCTGTCATGTCCTAACAATTTCAAGACATAAATCTTCTAGAGTCTAAAGCAATCCTAAATCCTTCATTGCAATTTCGTCGTGATTTTTTTTTATTTTCCTGTTCTCATGATGGATAACACCATGTTATTCGCTGATCGCGAAAGTGCAAACCTGCAATCTATGTATCACAAATCACTCACTCCCTGCCACAAAAGTGTGCATTGTCCATCACTCTCAAGGCGAATGAGCAACGACAAATTGATCAATTACTGATGACTTCTATGTGCATTACAAAGATGATCGCCAGTTGTCCAATTATCAATTACCAGTTACCAATTATCGCTCCGTTAATACTATTGCGTTTGAAATGTTAAATCGTGCAGTGAGCCGCCTTGCAAATTGTGCATTGAAAGTTCATGCCGGTGTTTGGTACACAAAATGCCAGATTTGCTGTAGTAATTGAAGCTGTTGCGTTTTTAAAGCAATATAGAGAATTACGAAATTTTATGTTGCTGTTTGTACAGTTTTCTATTAGTGTAATTATTTACGTTATTTACTGATTTTTCTATACATTAAACTCTAAAGCATCAAGTTCCGTGTGGTTGAATGTATGGAGAGAGTAAACAAATATTCTCATTACGAAAACAAACTCAAATACACGTGTTTGGGATGGGGTTGGTACGATCGGTATTACTGTGCGTGCATTGCGCAAGAGCATTCACCCCGCTCGATACGCCAACCGGGGAGAATCAACCAACCGCTAATACCAAAGCAGAATTATTCCACTTTCTGCTACATTTGAGCCCTTTGTGCATTAATTACTTATTGAATTGAAACAATTAGACCTTTTAAAATCTACACAAGCATTTATATGTACTTCTTAACTCGCAACCTTCAAAGTCAATCCTAAAAATGTGGGTGAATAACTAAGAAAATGAGTGTAGGGTATTCGCGTTGCGAGGCCTACTTGACTAAGTCAGATGGCATTGTAGATTTCTTATTTTAGCATTTCTTGCCATTAAGAGAATCGTTAGACGGTGTCACGCGAAATGCGATGATCATATGCGATAAGACGTGAGTTAGTTGGTTTCGTTCCCGCTTCATCTGAGTTGTTTTTGCGGAGATATAATAACGAGCTCGCATTCTGCGATTTCCTTCTGAAGAGTATTCACGCCACGTGCTTCTCGCTCGTTACATATCCTTGATCCCACCGCCTGCGCGCGAATCGAGCTATTCGGTCTGTACTAATCTCCCTCGACCTCTGGTAATCGATTAACGTCCCAGTCTCGTTCGTGATAGTTGGTTCTCCGTACGAGGGATGATTAAAATGACATGAGAACGCTTGAACCAAGGTACCTAGCTGAAACCTTGTCACACAACAAGGTTCTCATCGCATGCTTGCACGCCTGCAGCTTTTCTGTCTTCAGCGCACGAAAAATGCCACTGCTTGGCTAGTCTTTCTTCTATCATTCTGCAAATTTTTCTTTTTATTTCATCATTATCATCTTGTAAACAGTGATTCTTCCCAGTTGATTTCTTTTCCTGTAAAATGGTGGGGAAAAAAACTTAACTGTTGAAAAATGATACATGAAACGAAACCAGCCAAGTAAAAGGCAAGGGAAAGGAAGGTTGCCTTCAGACCAATACTCTCGTGCTCCTTGAGTCCAGTTTCTATAAGATTTTAATTATCAGACAATTGCCAAATTGCACTAATCATAATGCTTACTCCAAAAAACCTCAACTTGACAAATAACAAAATAGATAATTGCAGGTCATTAAGAAAAGCACCCTATAATCGGCAAGGCCGTTTAGACAAATTGCCTTTGCACATTACCGGCAAGGATAAGATCTCAAAGTTGTGCAATTTACAGTAAAAAAAATTGGAGAGAAATTGAATACAGAAATTGGCGAAGGTAGAAAAATTGCAGGCCATTAATGGAAATTCTTGAGTTTGAGTGCACGTAAAAATATTTGAGATGGCGAACTGGCGAAGGCAGACGTACTTGGCGGGAACCTCGAATAAAGATGTGCCTTCGGCTGCTTCGCAGAGGGAAAGTAAGGGAACTCTCGTTTTGCGAGGCCAAATCCATTGTCGTTTCGCATCGGGTCTAACTTTCTGCAGAGGTGAACTCTTGGCCCTTTCAGTTCGATCTTAACAAGATAATCAAAGCGATGGAGAAATCACGTTTATGCTCTAACGTCTAACGTTTTGAAACTGCCTCTATTTTATGTTCGGGCTCTAATTTATTGTCTGCTAACCTTTAGTAAGAGGGAAAATTATTCGAGTTACATCACTGTTCTAAATCTATTAATTATTAAATGGAATCGATTAGTTTCTTTCTGGTGCAGATCAGATTACGATTGGCGATAGGTTGCAAATCATCAACATGCAAGTGAATCGATCAATTTTGCTTGTGGCACAGGCTTGATAGATGATGTAGACAGTAAAAGCTATTGTATTAATAAAAAGTTCTTGGTTGTTTCAAAGCGATGTTTTGACTTTGTGTCAAAGCTCTCAACGACATTTTGGGTCGCGTGATTGAGAGAAGAGCCTCCTTCTGAAGGAATTATAAAAGGTTAACGAAGCTGAGCTGTGAAGGGGGCGGACATCTCGAGGCCGATAATGATCGGGCTAATGCGCGAGTAAAGGAGCGTGGGGGATCCTCCGTAATGTGGACATCCTTGATATAAGCATAGAAAGCTAGAAAGCCTCGGTTCATACCGTGACCGATGATAACCCAATTACCTCTTCGAGCTGGGCTGGGCTGGGTTGGGCTCCACTGTACTGTGTGTTTGCAATGTGAACGAGGAATGTCATAATGTAGTAGTACGCACAACCCACTGCTTCTTCTATTACAATAATGATTCAGGCAGCTTGCGAATCCGCAGGGTGTCGATCGGGCACAAAGTTAAAATTCGAAGTATTCAAATTATAAACTTACTGTTCTATTTTTTCAATTCAATTGAATTCCCGTTAAACTCAAAACGTATACCAAAAATGTAATTACTTCTCATTTTCCTTTTACTCTCACGCAGGGAAAGTTTATTGAAAATTTCATGATCGTTTTATTTTAGAGTGTATATTCAAACTTGTAGAGAAACATAAGCTCGGTTCGCGTTATTGAAAAACTTTCGTCCGCTATAGAATTCAGCAGGGTTGTTTGCCGTCGACTGTTTCATGGGACAATAAAATGTACTCGGATTTGTCGATGGACTTGGGTCCTCCACTCTTGCCAGGGATTGAATCAGAGCGAATTCAGGTTGACGTATCATAAATAATCGCAAGCGTGACGATCGCTGTGAGCGTAACGCATGGCCTCAGTGTAATCAATCTATTTATGCATGTACGATGAGGTATATGTTACATATTTATTTCCAGACTTCGGATGAAAAAAATATTTTCATGAGAATGTAAAAAAGGTTCTTTGATAAAAGTAGAGCGAACCTAGTTGCTATTGGGACGTCCTCATTCCGGTCCCTTGATTCAATTCTCATCTCACCTCACCTCCTTTATACGATACCATCATATGGTAACGAAACGGTGTATTTCTTTTAACCGTATTTTATGTCTTTGGATCTAGATCGCGTGACTTGCTTATTTCATTTTTAATAACTCCTATTTCTTGGTAAAGTTATATGTTTATCAACACGTTTATGTTTATCAACTTTTATTGTTTAATCATTATTTCTTTCTAATTAGCGTGGCTATTAAGATAGAATGCAAAATAAAATCAGACATTTTATCACAGTAGATTGTTGTGTTAGGATTACAGAGTCAATTAAGATTTTTCTGCCGAAAAGGGGCCTCCGAGTGATAAGTATCGCGTACTTACGTACATTCTGCAACGAAATTCCACACATTTGCGCTTTCCTCGTGCTAATTTAATGCTGGGCTGAGATATTTGAGAGTATTAATCGCCTTGCTGTAGAAAGGCCATTGGAACAAGGTTGCTTAAATTACGACTTCTACTTGTACAAGTTATTGGTACGCATTCGGTTCGTGCTGAAACCGTGTGAAAGGAGGTTATTTTGTTCATTCCGGCTGTCTTTAATGCCGTCGTTTATTTAGTGCAAGTTTTTAGCGATTGCAAGCCATACGCTCCTTCGGAAAATTTAACAACGGCGTGTAGGGACAAAAGATCGACTCGAAGGTCTGTTTTGTTCCGCACAGTCGCACAGATTCCTCCAATAATTATTGTCTAGAAGACGACTTTTCATTCACATGGTTTCTTCAATAGATAAGGGGGTCAATTTTGTATCTCGGATGAAGTGAAAATATCGAGATGCTGCATAAGCTTCAAGGTTTATAGGAAATTGCTTAGATACTTTCAAATAGAAATTATCAGTGTTGAAAGCTTCATATAATGATCGTTTAAATACATTAGAATGGTTAAATTAAACTTATTAGCTGGGAAGTAAACTGCAAAATTTTATGCAAATTGAGTGTATGATTTGTACGAAATGGTTAGAGTCGTGCACTTAGTTCTATAGTTGTAAAGGAATTGGGTGCCATTCAATTTTCTTGTTCCACAAAAAGCATTTATGATAAAAGCTAACATTATTAGACAACTGAGAGAGCCAGGCAAAGCAAACTAGTGCAAAAAACATGTAATTAAGTGACCGTTGCTATTTACAAAGTGTGCTTAACGCATCCGAAGCAAGGCTGCGCCATCGTTCGGTGGATCTAATCGATTGGCTCTAACTTCGTCCCTGACCTAGCCGTGCATTTACGCCAGGAGTCGATTTCTTACGGATTACGGACGTATCTTCTGACTTTCACACGCGTGCGTGCTCTTGTGACGTAATTGCTATTCCCTCAAATCATGTATCCCGTCACGTTTCTACAGTTCGCGAATTTCAACCAACGCCAATTTGACCTGAGCTCTAAAGGAAATCGGGCTTTTTATTTATGGCAGATTTATGCCGCGATTGTTGTGCGGGATGCGGGAGAAATTATTAAGAATTCCATGCATTGCGTTTGATATTAATTAGCAGCAAATGTTCATTTAAGTAACAAGAAGTAATGTTAGAAAGCCTTCATCAAAATAGATTCTGTGAAAAATTTTACTATTGCATTTAAGTTGGTGCCTTCTTTAAGAAGGAACTTTATTAGATCTTAACCGGATCTGTTTATAAGTTCAGATCCTCAGGATCTTGATATGATGGGGATATTTGATATGCTGGGCACGTTAATAGGCACACTCTTCGCATTCGTGGAAGAATATTCTGCCTGCTTCCTCGTCGCTATTTCTAGCTGCTAAGTAAGTAAGCACTGGAAAGATAGGGTTATACAGTTTTAAATCAGCTTTAAGATTCAAGATTAATTAGACGACTTCCCTACCTTTTTAGCCGTCGGTTAGAGATTTTGACGAATTCCAACGATCCGGGAAATGAAGGTTGATAAATAGGCCTAATACCCTAATTTTCTGAAATGCAAATGTCGGTTTCGACTTTGAAAAGCTGTTTCTCATTCTTTTCGTAGCTAACAATAATGGAGTTTGACCTTCCTTATCTCTTGCGTTGTCTGCGCCAAGTTTAGTTAGGTGAATTGCTGCTGTCGCTCCTTCTTATAAACCAAGCGATTCATGTTTTTTTGCAGTAATAAATTGCAGAGTTCTTCATTGTTGAAAAAATAAGTTTAGACCTTTCGTGGGAGTTACAAGCAGATTTACGTCGAAAGCCTTATTGAAATAGGTGAAGACTTGTAAAGTTGGGTATAGTAACAGCCAATAAAAGTTCTGTTGTATCCGATTTAATTGCGCCCGATGATCTTGAATTCGATTTTACCGCGACGAATCGATTACCTGCGCGTACAAAATAGCGGCCATCTTCTCTTCAGTCGCCGATGCTGGCCTGGTTTCAATGTTAAACCGCCTTTGAGATGACTTACCTACATCGCCGTCGCACACAGGGATAGCCATAATTGTATCGAGCGACCTAGTCGTTCGCTCTGCATGACGACCCGCAGACGGACAGTTAACCAAATCATCCTGCACTGGGTTTATGCCGAGGTTATGGTACTCTCAACTGTATTTTATGGCTCTGAGTTAGAAGTCCTTCCAAAAGTTGCCATACTGCATGCATACGGAGCCCGTGACTTGTCACCTCGCAGATATAAAAAAAACAGCTTAGCATCTAGCATAATACAAACTGAATCGACCATGATGTAGGAGCAATCTCACAAAGTGCAAGAAACATTTATTTTTCATGTGCGTCTAGAATTTTTCTGGAACAATAGAAATCATGAGGATCATTTTTATTATAGAACAATTTTTTGGGTTTGCCTAATCCAGACTTATCAGCATCCCGAATATAGAGTTACAAATATAATATAAAAACTTGTGGAGAATGGAAGTGATAAAGGGCTGATAATGATCCCATCACGACAAGCCAACAATCCCATCGCTTGCCAAAGTTGAAACTATGTAATTAGCACCGGCTAACCGAAATTGATCCATTATTATCAGACGTTATCATGTCGAGATTAGACTGACCAATAACCATGACTCCAAACTGAATAGAAATTAAAAGACTCGAATTATTCAATAATCCAGCAGTATGATAAGCCGATTAAAATATAAAATTGTGCATACTGTGACGTCGCAGCCTCATTAAAAACTATACGTATAAATCAGTTTGAGTTGCCATGATAAAAATTGGCTCTCAAACGACACATGATTTAAGAGTGTGGCCTCCATGCTGAAACCAATCGGAAAGCATATCTGCAATCGGGAATCTGAAGCAAGGTGAAAAATTCAGGTGCTTCAAGGACCGCGGGGGGATTTGAAAAATCGGTTTTGTCCTTGGAGTGAATTTAATGCGTTCGCGGCCATATTTGCATGAACGGAAGAGACTCCAAGAAGCAGGAAGAAGAAAGAGGGCACAAATTGCAGCCAGAGCACAACTGAATTGTTCAAAGTGGGTCGTACCGAATGTTGGTATGGTACTATGGGTACTAACTATGGTATGGTTGGTAGTTGGTACAACATAAAGTAGTATGCGCTGCTCTTTGGAAGGTGAGTAGTTGAGGACTGTGTGAGTACAGGCCGCGATGTACCGAGGCCTCTGAGGCCTCTCTACTTCAGTACACAGGCACGAAGCGACTAAGGTGAGGTAGGTGAAGTAGGTAAATAGCCTACCGTTGACCCGTCACCTGCGTTCTCGTTCTATCGGGAGCAATGAGAGGTGGAAGAAAGGAGCACGGAGTGGAACTCCGTACTGTCTCATCCTTTATGGACGGCCCTTCTTTTTTGGTCTCGCGTTCTTATTCAAGGGAGATAATCTCCGAAAGTAGAATTTCTTCACTCCCACGATTCCAAGCTTAATCATCGCTTCAGATTTAATATTCAGCATCCAGGTTTCGAAGCTTTTATGCAAAGCTCATGAATATCGTCATTATTTGGTGTTAAAGTAACCTTTGGTATTTAGCATAATAAGTGGATTAAATACTCGGTTAAATATAACCTAATTGAAGAAGATATTGAAGGAAAAGTTCTTCGGGAACTTGGTCTCGATGTGACACTAAATTAATCTCACTTCAATCCAAAGGAGGACTTTACTAATTGTATCAAGTGTTATTTGTTTTTCATTGAAATTAAGAGCGTGGAGTTATCAGAGTCAAAAATTTTCACGTAAAACGTTTTTTTCGTCTAATCTAGTCGGTAATTACCAACTGAAATTTGTCGAACATAAGGTACAAGTTTGTATTTTACTTCAATTAGTTATAACAATTAAGTATATTATTTTATAAATTATTGCTGTCCTGGAAGTATACATCCATTAAATATAAAAATGAAAGAAAATATTTTCATGGTGGCTGCAGATCAGGAAAAACATGTAAATCAGAGAAAAGTCACGGATTTTGAAAAAAATTACAAAAGTCAGAAAATTTCTATACGAAGTACTTTAAGTAACTGTCAAAAATACTCATTGTTCCAGGCATACAGTCACTTTTACTCAATTTCTTTTTTCAAATCACATTAAAGTCACTTTTGTAAGATAGAGTCACTATATTCCCTTTTTTAAATAAAAAAATCACTTAAGTCACTTTTGTTTCAATAAATTAACCCATGGTCTTGAATTTTTTTGGGATAGTTTCAAGCATTTTGAAAGATTCCAAGAAATTTTGTATAGATTTTAATACTCCAAGGGATTTCAACGGATTTTAAGATCTTAGAATATTTTTAAAAATTTCAAGGAATTTTCAAGAGCTTTACAATTTTTCATGGGATTTCTAAATATTAAAAAGGACTTGACGTATGTTCGGTTATTTAAAAGATTCCAAAGAGTGTTTAATAGATTTCAGTAATTTGAAGGAATTTCAAAGGATTAGGAAGATTTTTAAGGCATTTTTATAAATTCCAAGGCATTTTCAAGATATTACAAAAGTTTCAAGGGATTTAAAAAGATGTCAATGCATTTGAAATATTTTTAGGGAATTTCAAAATATTCCAAAGAATTCTTAATTGATTTCAATCATTTAAAAATATTTTAAAATATATCTAATATTTTAGGGCACTTTAAATGATTTCAATTCATTATCAAGAGACTTAATCAATTTTAAAGGATTTCCAAGGATTTTCAGGCATTTGGAAAACTTTTCATGCCGCTGTTTTAGAACTTCGGCGTATAAGGAACAATTTTACAGGGCCTATAAGGGTTTAAGATATTTTATGTCACATGAGTATGTTTCACTCGCTTTCTGGGCGTGGTTTTGATCAGAAAAGTGGGTCATTGTTGGTGGTGGGGTACTTTACCGACCTAGGCCGATAAAAATGCACTTTATTGTCAACGAGAAATGCGCGTTCGTTACTTCGTTCCACGCGCACTTTTCTGCGCGGATACTTGTTCCTTTAAACTATCCTCAAACCTGAGACGTAATGTCATGAGAAAACTCGGAAACCATACTTTTATTATATAACATATCGTGTGTACCAAGGGAGCGAAGTCTTTTTACGGTCTCGCCTGTTTGCAAAAACTCACGCTCGGCCATAAAAAGACTACATTACTGCCTCGGTGCAAAGTATAGGGTAGGGTGGGGTCAAACTGCCAAAAATTACTTTTCGTAAGACTGTGTCCAATTGAAATTAGGTTTTGCCTTAAAATATATGCAAGACATTAAAGTTTTAAATTATAATCATAATACATTTATAAGCATTCCATCTATTATGTTATATATTTTTCTCTAAACGCTGTCTAATAAATAGTTCTTCTTGCCCCATACGTGGGGCGAAAAGTTCATAGAGGTGGGGTAAAAAGTACCAACATAAATAAAACGACATTTTTTATTTTAAAATGTACAGAAGGAACTCACAGTACATGGAAACAAAATAATATAAGTGTTTAGACAACTGATATGCTTAGAGACTTATTCAACGTCACGTTCACAATGAACACAGACGAAAATTTTCGATTGTCAGTTCACAACACACTTTTCATGAGCCCAGTTTTTGCATACATGACACTGGATCCATCGGCTCGCCTGGGATGCTTCAAGAACAAGCTTCACAACAGGCAATTGATTTGACTTCATTTAGGGGAATATGGGGCAAAATAACGACAGGGGCAGAACGGAACAATGGTTACATCTTCTCTGTGGTGTGACACCATCTATTGGAAATTGTAGGAACTTTGTTCTGAGTCGTTCCCGAGATTTCCCATGTCAATTAGTTATAATTTTGTTGTTATTTCCCAAGTTCTGAGACGCATGTATCGTTTTCGCGCCCAGTTATAATTTTGACTATAATTTTCAAGACGTAAGTAATACAAATGTTTGTTTAATTAAAATCGCTTTAGCATCATTCCGTTGTGTACTTAATATCCCTCTTTTTCATCGAGGCGTTTTTGATTGCGAGTATTATCGCGATTTTCGAGAACCATATTGGAAAAAGTACTTTGGCGGCAGAATGGGCAGGGGCAAAACGGGACACCGCGCGAGATGTAGTAGAGCGCACATTGCTTTCGATTTCTGCATTCGGCAGAAATCGAAGGTTGCGATTGTTTTTGATGTCACGATTTTGCGATCGAACAGTGGGTCCAATGCAATGAAATTCATGTCTGCGTATTTTTTAAGACTTGATTTTGGTCATTTTTATATAAAAAAATGGACAATAAAACTTGTTACAACAAGTTCTTGAAACTGTACTACTTCTTTGTTTAATCTCATGTAATTAACTTTGTTCGTTATACATTTTATTTATTATTAAACAAAAAGTCCCGTTTTTTCCCATGTAAGGGGCAAAACGGGACGAAAAACTTTTCCAAAAATCAATAAAAAAAGTAGAACATGGCATTTTTTCAGTGCAAAATTTCTTTTTTAGTATATTATTAGTTGTTTAAGACTTTAAGGTACCTATAGTGTTGAATGCAGAAAAAAAGTATTTTAGTACGAGAAAAAAATCCTAAAGCAAAATCTCCCCGTTTTGCGCCATGTTCCCCTAGAGCTCACCCTTAATTCTTATTAATTTTTTTCTGAATTCTTTTCAATTCCTTGGGATTCTCTTCAATTTATTTAATTCACTTGAATCCTTATAAATCCACTCAATTCTACTTAATCCAGTGGATTTTTAAAATTTTTATTTATTCTTGTTGTCTTTTAATCTTACTGAATTCAATGAACTTTTCAATGTTTTTGAATTGCTTTCATTTTACTTGATTTTTTTGTAAGTTCACCTTAAATTTTTATGAATTTTCCGTATTCGTCTCATTTCCCTGAAATTCCTCTAAATTCATCCCAATTTGATTGAAATCAAAGGATTTTTTCTTCTTCACTTTTTTCCCATTCATTTGAACTTTTTGCATTCAAAAAAAGATTAGTCGGATTAATAATGCACATTAGTAACTTTTAGTCACTTTTTGGGTTAGAAATCAGTCACTTTTTATAACTTTTCCGATTTAAATAGGTCACTTGCTTCAAATAAATGATGCTTTATTCCATTGATAAAAGATTAGAATTTCGGTCTTCAAATATTCATGGTCAGGGAAAATGATGAATTAGTCAGGAAAACATCAGGGAATTTCAGAAATGCAGTTTTTCGTCCACCCTGTCTTTTCCAGTTTGCGATTCCCTTTTTTGACTTGAAACACTTTTCTGATAATAAGTTGCCCATAAAGTGCGTTAAAAGTCGAAATAAAAATAAAACGTTAGTATCTACTTCTGAGCAAAGCTTGGGATTAAAACGCTTTTTCCTTTCATCTCTCACCCGACGGAATGAATCTCGAGTGATCCAGGGGATGAAATATATTGCAAGTGTTATCTCGCTTCTCAGAAAAATCATGAAGAACGTTGGATAGAGAGACGAGATTTTTAACAGCCGATCCAATCTTGCGAATATATGTGAATACATGAATCGAAAGGAGTCAAAAGACTCACCCTTAACGGAAACGTTTGATGTTCAGGAAAAAAATTTAACCAGAAGCATCATTTTGAGCAAGAAATTCAAATTGCTCCCGCTATTGTATTTGCGATCATTTGCCGCCACTCTAATTTATACGATATTAATTGAAAAGGCATTTTCTTTGTCAATCGTACAAAGCGTATATTTAGCCCTCTCTTATTGCCGACCTCGCGCTTATCGCACAAAGCCACTTTCTCTACTTCTATAACGTCACAATGCATCACAATGCACAAGTGAGTGTGCAGTCCAGCAGCTTAGGATTTGCTCGCGTCTTTTATGAAACTGTATTACGGTTTTCAAAAGCTTTCAATTTTATTTGTATACTTTTGTATGCAGGATACAACTTTGCGTCGATTCTTTGTCAGAAGAGAAGCCGTGATCATAATTTATTCTTTTCCAAACAATCTTACACTTAGATAACTTGACGAATGGATGATAAGTTTACTCAATCAAAGAAAGTATTCAAAACTAAGTAATATGTTGAAATTGAAATGACACTGAAATTCGCAACGCGTTCCAACGACAATATAAAATGTTTTAAAATCTACAAAAATCTTTTTTTGTGGTTGATTTATCGCAAAAACAATCTATTATATGATTTTAGAGGGTAATTAATTCATGTCGTAGAATACCAGAAAAAGTTTCATTCCAATATCCTTATCGGAAGACTGTGTTTTTCCACCTACGCACTGTAAACTTTATACACTCGAACCTGGATGAGAAGAAACATGATTTCTTGATTTGATCGGAAACTGTTCAGTGATGCGTGAAAATACAGTAGCATAGTGATAAAGTTCTGTTCCCTAATGGTCTAACTAGATAACTGCGTTACGTTGCATCACATTGCGTCAGTTCACTCGCAGTGTTCACACGGCCTTGATGTTTACATTCTGAGTCCCTGGATTTGAGCCAAAGGTCAGAACTAAAACTGGCCTCAAATCCAAGTTCGAGTGCTTGTACGAAAAAGTGCGTGGATGGATAAAATCGCAGTCTTCCGATAAGAATATTGAGATGAATTATTTTCTGGTGTTGTTTGACATCAAAAAATACAATTCAGAGTGCGAGTGTAGATAAAACACAGTCTTCCGATATAATGATATCGGGATGAAAATTTCCTTGTCTTGTAGGACATCGAGTACAAGTAATTAATGAAAGAAAATTTAAGAACCGGAAGTTTAGAGGAAAGTTATTTTTTTTTCAAATTTGTCCTTGTACATTTCAGAATGCGTGGGGGGATAAAACTCAGTCTTCCGATGATGATATTGGAATGAATATTTTGTTTGGTGTTGCCTGACATCAGCTAAAAGTAAATAATGAAAGAAAATCCGAGAACCGAAGGTTGAGTGGAAAGTTAGAGTTTTTCCAAATATGAAATGTAGCTTATTTAATTAATATAACAAATACGACGTTTTTCTGAGTTATTAACATTTAAAATCATGTATTGCATAATTATATTAATGAAATATTATTTTTATTTACAAGCTTGGGGTTCATTTCGAGGAAATTTTATTTACGTTCTCAAAAGCTTTACATTTTATTTGTATTCTTTGGTAGGTATACAAGTTCTTATTATTCTTTTTCAGAAAAAGAAACGTGATCATATTTTATTATTTTCCAAACAATTCTGTAATAACGTACTGAACCGTCTTCAAGTTTACGCAATCAAAGAAAGTTTTTCAATTGAAAAGCAAGATTTAAATTGAAGCCTAACCAACAAAAAATATCTTTTACATCCACTTACATAAGTTATTTGGAGGTGCCTACATATCTTCTGGAATTATTGTCAATTTATTTTGAAATGCTTCATTTTAAATGATAAAAATTTAGTTTAAAATTGTTCGTTCTTTAAGGCTTTAAAGTAAACATTATTCGATTAAAAATTTTTAAGTACTTTTTATTTATTTTCTTCAATATTGCGGTTGTCCAATATTTGGGATGGTCAAATTTGAAATTGTATAATTGAGAACGTATAATGAATGCTTAAAATTCCGCACAATTTTTTTAAATTTAGGCACAAGTATTTCAGTTTTTGAGTCATACAATTTTTGATTTTTTAATATTGAAAGCAACATTTTGAATTGTTCTATAGTTTATATGTTTGTAGAATATGAAATCGCCTAATTTCAGAAGGCTTCCAATAACAATTCTTTCATTTTAAAACGCTCCTGCCGTACATTTATAAATCATTTAATTCAATTTGAATCAGCACGATTGCACTGTCCATCAGTAAAAATCGTTACTTATTTGATTTAGTGACCTATTTCTCACTGATTCAAGAGAGTAATCCACTTTAAAATTACCATTCTAACAAAGGCTTTCAGATTTCAAATTTTGGAATTGCAGTTCAACTTTTTTCACAATTGACAATTTGATTTTGTATGTACCGGTACCTCTTTTGTAAAATGAACACGTATGCTGTCAGCAACAGAAGTATGAATGATTTTATACCGGAAATGAAAGTTGGGTAAATTTCCCTTACAATTCCCCGATATGCTGCTTTTATGGTATAAGTTTTTGTGGAGTTTATGCAAAAAAATTGGAATTTCTCCTCGAATTTCCCATCAAGTTTGAGAAAACATGTTTTCGTGACGAGCGGACTGTTTTCGAGTTGTAATTTTCTTTATTGTTGATATCTTTTTGAAGACAAGGCGTCCTACATTCGACAGATGCCTCGTGTCCGAGTCCGAGGCTTGAACATGACTCCCTTCCCCTGCTGCCACTGGTTTCTGGCCCCGGTTATATTTAGTCGATATTTCATCCGTTTTACGCTGAACCCGGTCAAGCTGATTATTGCACGGTGCCACGGCAGCACTGTTTTGTAATCAAGCGGATAAATCGCTCGACTTTGAGAACCTAATTTAGGGCAAGACACGTCAAAACGCCGGTTACAGACACTTACGTCACATGCCTCCTCATTAATCGAACGATTTACATTCAGAATGACTCAGTTTTCAATCTGAATTATTCCGTCTGCTATTTCACTTACCTCGAAAAATATCGAAATTTAATTAAAGTAAAAGCTTTTACGTGAATAAGTGATTGCGAATGAACGCAACCGATTCAGGGTTCCATTTTTAAATGTTAATTTTATCAGTGAAAAACAATTTTATACTGAAAGCCTTTCACAGGATGGCCGCTGGACCGGGAATTTTTTGAGACTGGTGAAAACCGGGAAATGACAGTGAGTGTATTTTTTGACTAGGAAGTTTACAGATTTTTAGAAGAAAAATTCATCCAATCGCATGATGTAATGCAATTTAAAATAAGTTGAAGTTCAACTTTTTTTTAAATTTTAAGTTTAGTTGTTAACTTTTTCAATTATTATGAAATCATTCAGTTCACAATGCTCAATTATAAACTTTTTTGTTTCAAAAACTTTCTATTTTGAATCTTCATTTTTAAGTGTACATTTTCGATTTAAAGAATTTTGGAATGTAGTTTTGAAGATTTACAAGGTGATGATCAGAGTTGGTTTTTTTTAATATCATAAATTCCCTGTTGAGAGTCCATTGGATGACTATTAATTTGCCAAAATATTATTTTACAATGGCGACACGTTCACGAAAAAATCGACTCTTCGAACAAAATTTGGTATTGCTTTTGAAATGTTCATTTAATAATTTCTCATTTAAATTTGGTAAATGTAACATATTTAACAGATACTTGTTTTTTGCACAAAATTCGCCTTTTTCTTGAATTTTTAACTGTTCAATTTTCAAGAGTTGAGTTTCCAAATGTTGAAAAATTTATAATTTAATTGAATTTTCAACAGTTGAAAATTGTATTTTCTATTTTCTTCAATTTTCAACTGTTTTGAAAATTCAAGAGAAAAAAAATTCTGTTTTTTCGTAACGAGTTGCCATTGGCTAATAATGTTTCAGCAAATTATTATTCACAATTATTCATTATTAGTCATTATTACTCTCAGGTAAGGAATTTATGAGACTTAAAGAAATCTAACTATGATCTTCTTTTTAAACAATTAATAACTAAAAGCGTTTGAAATTGAATTTTTTTTGGAAAAAACACTTTATAAGATGATCAACTGTAAATATAAATTATTTAATGAATCTTAAAATTCATTTGTAGACATAAATGCTGATTCAAAATGAGCAATTATGAATGAATACAAATAATTTAACTTATAATTTGAACAGTGTTCATTTAAAAAAAAATCGTTCAGTTTTGTATGTTTCTGACTTAAGATTGCTTAAAATGATATAATTTTGGAAATTTACAAATTTATTAATTAATTCTTGAAATTTGGAGCCCTAACTGTGATATAGTAGATTTATACTTTTTAACCAGAAATCTGTAAACTGTGTTTTTTTATTATAGAAAAGTTAAAAATTTGACATTTTGCAATTTAACGACATGTCACTGAAAATTTGTTATTTGAAAAGTGTTAAAAAATTTTCTTTATGCGTGCAATTTATTGAGTTTTTGAATTACAATTTTTCTAAGCTTCAATTTTAAAAGATTAAAATTGAAAATATGTTCACTTTGAGTATTTCAATTTGAAGATCAGTTTTGATTACTTCAAATGGACAATTTTTCAGGTACAAGAGTTCGAATTTTTCAATTTCATTGACCTTGAACATTTTTGGCAAATCGCGAAAAAAATGGGAAAATATAAAAAATATAGAACTTAGACTGAACATTTTTGTCATTACCTCTCAAAGATTAAAATATTTTTTATTGAATTCTGAAAAGTAGCAAATTTTAATCGGGACAAATAACTTCTTGAAATGAAAGATTTTTTAGATTAAAAAACTCAGTGCCATTTACTTTTCCGAAAAATGCAACATTTGAATTTTAAGATATTAGTTTCCACCTGAAATTACTGCGTGGTGAATTCTGCACAATATAGAAAGTTAGAATAAAGTGACAGTTTCTAATTTTCCACTCCAGTTTCTTATTTCGCGTTCAAGTGTGCACTTTCACACGCTGTGAGATAAAACATCTATTTGTGGTGATATATTTAATTTAAGGAAAAAATATTACTCTTCTGTAGAGATTAATGGGGGAAGAGAACGATAAAGGAGTCTCGAAGGTTTCATCGGCAAGTAAAGTATACCCGCTTTCACTTTCTCCTAGACGAGGAAAATCATAGACTCATAGGTTACATATTATCTGCTGTAGTACCTGTGATTTTTGATAAGACACCGAAAAATAATAACAAATAGTTCAGCTGCTTCGATTAATAACATGATTCATA
Source organism: Andricus quercusramuli (assembly GCA_932178445.1). Lineage (NCBI taxonomy): Eukaryota > Metazoa > Arthropoda > Insecta > Hymenoptera > Cynipidae > Andricus > Andricus quercusramuli. The sequence goes on along the minus strand of CAKNXH010000851.1, from coordinate 67,762 downwards.
AAAAGATTAATTATCGCATAGGTTATTAGATTAGGTTACATTCTGTCTTAGTAGATTGCTTTTTAAATCAAGAAAACAGAATTCTTTCCACGTGAAGTAAATTGAATGCGAATTTTATTAGTTTTCTGGCCTGAATTTGAGTAACGATTTTTCTGAAAATAGATTTATGTCACGACCAGTATAGTGACTGACATACATTTCTTTACAATCCAGATGTCTGATTAATTAATACTTATCTGGACTCTTATCGTTACAAAGAAACGAATGTAATCCGAAGCAGGTTGATGTTTTATTCATTGGAAAAGGTGACGAAGTAAACTAGCCACTCGTGTTTTAAAATCAAGTCTTCGTTTCGACATGCCCCCGCATTTTCACGATATATATTTAAAATGTTCATTTTTCAATGCTTCTAATTTAAAATTCGAAGATTCTCGTCGTCCCAAAATTCGGGATGTGTAGTCAAATCATTTTCATAAGTTTGGCTAGTCATTCCGAAAGTTCGGGAGGTCTAGATGTAGCCTTTTAAATTGTTTTATTTTAAAAATTCAAAGAGTTTCCATTTGAAATTTTCCTTATATTCACGAATTCGCGTTTGAAAACTGTTATTAAAACTGTGAAATATTTGATGATTTCCGATCTTTCGTAATTAGAATATGTAATTCTTGATTTTTTTCTCGCTTCTAATCTGAAATTGTTCAAAAAAGAAACGAACTTAATTATTGTTAAAATTTTTTATTTTTTCGAATTAAAAAAAAAATTTCTTTATTTTTCAATGATTCAGATTTTCTATTGTTAAAAATTAAACTATTTTGTCGAAAATTATTTTTTTTGTAATACATTTTTTTAACCTAAAATTTAACTATTTCATTTTTCCGCAAAACTGATATTTTGATCTTCTTGTTTGAAAATTCATTTTATTTGGTTGAGGACTAATTTTTTTCTTTAAATTTAACTATTATATTTTAAGTTGAAAATTCACCTGTTTTAGATAAATATTTAACTATTCAGTTCAAAATTCGCCTTTTTGGTAGAAAAGTAATCTCATACTAATTGAAAATTCATCTTTTCTGTTAAAATTTATTTCGTTGGTTGAAAATTCCACTTTTTCATTAATAGTTCGTTTATTTTTTGGTTGAAAATTTATTTTTCCATCTAAGAATTTAATTATTATATTTTTCTCAGAAAACTTATCTCTTTTAGTTGAAAATTCATGTATTTTGTTAATTTTTTGTTGTTGAAGGTTCATCATTCAAGTTAAAAATTCTTTTCTTTGGTTAAAAATTTAACTATTTTCTGGAAAATTCGTTGTTTTTTTTAAAGTAGAAAATCAATTTTGTTAACTGAAAATGCAACTATTCAATTTTTGCAGTTATGTAGAAAAATAATATTTTTTCGGTTGAAAATTCAAGCACTTTGTAAAAAAATCATACTGTTGGATTGAAAACTTAACTGTTTTGCAGGAAATGTATTTTTGGTTTAATTCAACTGTTTTTGTTCGAAAATTGGTATATATTTTTATGGGAATATTCTACTTTTCTGTGAAATTCATTTTTTTCATCGAATATTCATCACTAGTTGAAAATTTAACGATTTAATTGAATATCCCTTTTTTCTTTATTGAAAATTAATTGTTTTAACTGAGAAAACATAATTCTTACATTTTTTGTTTAAAATTTATCTATTTTAGTTTAAAGCTGAACTATGAAGTTGAAAATTCATGTATTTTACGTATGTCTTACACTAAAAGTCTTTAAATTAAATTTAGAATTTTTTTCATTAACATTAATGATCTCCTAGGTGTATGGTTGTTTTTATACATATATAAAAGAAAAATATAGAATCGTCAGGGAAAATAAAAAATTGGTAAGGAAAAATGTAGGTAATTTCGAAATTGGGAACTTGTAGCAACCCTGTATATTGAAATTCTTTAATTTTTAATACCTATACTTAACACATAAAATGATTCAGTTTCAATTTGAAATGATTGGGTTCAAGACAGAACTTAAAATTGGAGTTTAAATTGAGGGCCCAGATGAAATAACCGGTTCTGAAATTACTCCGTAGCGAAAATAATTGAATTTGGTCGGGCCCATCAATTACTCCACTTAGAGAGCTTCTAATTTAAGTAAAAATCGAAGAAAAACAGAAATTAATTGGAATTTCTTTTCTCTGAAATGTTAATGAGCCTCATCGCTATTTCATCAGTGTTTGCATAACACATAACAGATTTCTTGAAGCAGCTTTACTGCATAATCTTCTTTCCACACTCAACATTTCTAGAAATTGCTATCAAGGCTTATCCTAATAGCTAAAACCTGGAAAACTCTTGAAGATCTTTTAAATCTCAGGCTTGTTTCGGGACAAGGCAACAACGATATTGAAGAAAATCGTGTAGCATGATCAACAGTGTTTCTCAAACTTCGAAGTTGTTAAAGTTAAAGGAACTAACGAAGAGTCAGACCCAAGCGAGGCTGTGACCGCGTTTCACGTGGACTAAGTGGCACGCGCCTGCCTGCCCTCTCTTGCCATTATTCCATCTTTCTTCATCATCTGCCATATTATTTTTTTTTCTTTCTCACTCTTATATCAACACCACTCTCTCCCATATCAAATGCCCCTTTTTCTTTTTCACTGTGCGGGCCTGTGCTGCTGCCCCACTGCCATTTCAACCGAATACTCGACGAAAGCTAACCCTATTCATGTATTCATTTGTTTTAACGATGAATTATAAGTTCCCTTCTTTCTTACTCATTCGGCGTCTCTCTTTTTTTTCTCATGATGCACACTCGTACGTATGTGCTTCAAACTCATTTGTGTGCTCCTTCACTTTCCCTGGCCTGTCCCCGGAAGCGCACTCGTTTACTCGTTAAAGAAAACAAGAAGATCAACAGTCAACACATGTTCCTGGAAGTTATCTTTGATTTACGTTAAGTAGCGTCCAAATTGAGTACACATAAAGAAAGCTGATTTTTGAATAAAATTTTGTCAGTTATTAATAGTGAATTATATTTCGTAGTAGAAAGTAAAAATGTTAATAATAACGGCGGTGTATACAATTGGGATATCAATACACTAATTTCATGAGTCTGAAGTTCGCAAAGTTTACGAAAAACGCAAGACATTCTCTTTATGTTTAAATGTTTTAAAAAGAAAAAATATTTTTGATTATAATGGCATAAGTTTATGCCCAAAGTGCCGGCAGAAAAGATTCACCCCCTCTAACGCATGTGGAACCCACTCTAAATCAACCCCTAAAGTTTCAAAGATTCTATAAAGACACTAATTTGAAAAGTCCAAATGTTTTCTCTGATAACGGCAGACTTGCGTACCACAAGGTTCCCAAAAAGGTTCCCAAAAAGGTTCCTCTCTAGTGCATGTGGAACTGATCCCAAGTCAACCCGTAGAGTTTCAAAAATTCTGTAAAAAAACACTCATTTGCAAATTTGAAATGTTTTCGCTGAAAATTTATTTATTCATTGTTAAAAATGCAGATATTTAATTAATAATTTATCTACTTTTGTACAAAATTAACTTTTTTGTTTAAAATTCACCTTTTCGGGATTCAAAGTCAGATGTTTCTGAAACATTCGACTTTTTAGTTTCAAAACTCAATTTTTTTTGGTAAAACATTCATCTCTTTTGGTAAAAAGTTCATCTTTTTTGGTCGAAGATGCAACTATTTAGTTGAAAATTCAGCCCTCCCGGTTGAAAATGACCTTTTTTGTTAAATTCTGGCTTGACAAATCTTTTTGGGTTGAAAATTCAACTCTTTAGTTGAAAATGAACTTTTTTTGGTTGGAGATACATTATTTTAGTTGAAAATTCATCTCATTGCTTGAATATTCGTGTGGTTTGTTAGAAATTCGTATTTTTCGATAGAAAATTTATCTCATTGGTTCCAAATTCATGTTTTTGTTTTGAAAATTCACTTATTTGGTTGAAATTCATGTATTTTGCTGAAATTTCATCGTTTTTGTTTTAAATTCAACTGATTGGTTGAAAATCAATAATTTTTTTTTGTGGAGGATTCAACATTTTTCTTGAACATTCGTTCTTTTTGGTAGAAATATTAACTATTACATTTTTTGTCGAGATTTCATATTTTTTTGTTGAAAATTCACCTACTTCATTAAAAGTTGAACTACTTTCTTACAAAATATTTTTTTGGTTGAAAATTCATCTTTTTGTTTGAAAATTTAACCTTTTTTCGACAATTCTTTTTCTTTTTGTTTGAAAATTAATGGTTTCAACTGAAAATTTAACTATTACATGTTACCTTGCAAATTTATCCTTTCGAATATTTCTGTTTTTTTAGTAGAAAAATCAATCTCCTTCGCTGAAAATTCATCTACTTTGTTGAAATTGCAATATTTTTACTTGAAAGGTTAGGGATCTGAAGCGTTTCATATTGATCTTGATATGGTACCTACATTCATTTTATTTAAAAGAATTTATTCCCCTATTTTTGTGAAAAATCACTATTATTTAAATTTATGCACTTCGAAAAATGTCGTTTTGTGTCAAAGGGATGTTTCTTGCCACAAATTGAAGTCCCTCTTCAATTTAAGAGTAAAAGGATTTTCATTTGTCTCGAAAAGAATCATTTTTCAGCAAACATTCACCTGGTTTAAAACAAAACAGATAGGCGGATAATGCTTTTGTTTCAAGACGACTTTTTCGCTGAGTGTAACTATCTGGTTTTCTAGTTCCATTGGCAGAGCATCGAAATATAAATACAAATAATTATAAATATAAATTTGTCTGAACATTAATTGTAAAATTTATTCTAGCAATTGTGACTTTCGGTTTCACCCCCAAATTCAGCAATAGAATTTTATTGAATCTTGTAAATGCAAGCCAATAAAATAAATGTGTATGGAATCAAAATTTTTAAGTATATCTATATGTGTCTCCGTCGACATTACATGCCTCTTTTTGTGTGAATAGTATACACTTTTATTTACTTTTTAGCTTAAATTAGTAACTTTTTTCAAGTAAATTAGTCTATGGCGGCCCTGGAAACTTCACAGTAAAAAATCTTTATTTTATTTTAACCAAAAATGCAAATAAATCTTGATTTGAGGCAAAAAAAAGTAGAACTATTGTAAGGTGTAAAAAAATGAAGGAGAAGCAAAAGAGGCTTTCTAACAGTCTACATGTAGCACTCCAACTTGACAAATTTTCGATCACGTCGGCGCCACATTTAGTTAGTTATGTGTTAGTTACATACAAAGTATCTCTAATGTTTGAAACGTCTAAGGACTAGGGACAGCCTGGATTTGACTAACGGCAACGTACTCGAGTTATGCAAATGTGAGTGTGCTCAGAAACAGGGTCGTATCTCATCACTGATTCGAAAAGACTCGAGTATCTTTCATCTTTCTTATTCACTTTGCTAGCTTCTCATCTAAAATAGTATAGCTTTCCGCATGTTACTCATCAGCATCGCCACACTTTTCCATTACCCTCATTCGAATTTCTACGCCCCGCAGCTCCTATATTAAGCGTTACACATTTTACCACATTTATCCGAGCAAACATGGATACTGGATACACACACGTAAAATCACGACCCCATACTTTACATAATCCGCCTCGCGTTTCTGCAATCTCGCTGAAACTAGCTCGCAAAGAATCTATGAAAGTAAGAGGCTTGATAGTTAGTTGATAGTTGATAGTCATGGGAACTGTGAAATAGCCCCATCACTTTCTGTCCTTTTCTTAACAGGGCTAGCTTGGGCATCCGGAAGTCTGGAAAAATTCAGATGGACGGCTGTCACGTGAGCCATTTAATGAAGAAATCAAAATATATTAAAAATGTATTGCTAAGTGGATTGGCTAAGCCATTAAAAAGATATTCTTATCCTGGGACACAACTATACAAAAATTTCTGGTGGACCGGTTTCTAAAATTTTTCAATGGCCGATTTTCAATCCCAAGCCAGCCCTGGCTTATTTTGTGTTTAATTAGAAATAAATTCAAGAGTTGGACCAGGAAAGGCGTTTTTATGTTTATTTTTTAACAAATTCAAGAGTTGAATTGGGAAATGGCTTGTTTTCTGTTTAATTGGACGTAAGTTTAAGGGTTGGATCGCGAAAAGCGTTTTTGATGTTTATTCAATAACAGATTCAAGAGTTGGATCTGAAAAAAGGTTATTTTTTATTTGATTAACAAGAAATTACTTAATTGGATCGGGAAAAGCGTTTTTTAATTTTATTCAGTAACAAATTCAAGAGTTCGGCCAGGAAATGGCTTATTTTGTATGTAATTATCAAGAAATTATGTCTAGTTGGATCTAAAAGGGGGTTTATTTTGTGTTTACTTAAAAATAAATTCAAGGTTTTGTATCGGGAAAGACTTTTTCTTATATATTTAATAACAGCTTCAAGAGCTGCATCAAGAAAGGGCTTATTTTGTAAATTATCTAAATATCTGGATCGGGAAAGGGCTTTTTCAGGGCGGATTGGACATTTGGTAATCTCGAAAAATCCAGATATGGGCCGGTCTGATAGAGAAATCGAAATGTATTATAAATTAATTAATTTAAATTTAAAAATTCAACAAATTTCCGGTGGGCGGCTTTCAAACATTTTCAAATGCCAAGTTTCAATTCTATTCTTGTCCTGCTTTTTAATGTGTTTATGGACCAATGAAAATTTATTTTTGAATTAATGGAAAAAGAAACTCAATTAATTTGAATCAGTGGAATGTCTCTTAGAATCATTGACATTGTTCTAGCTATTTAAATCAGTAAAAATTCAATGAGAATCAGTGATTATTCACTAAAATTCTAGTATGTTTTCACTGATGTATTGACAGAAATAGTCCATTTTAAACGCTTTGAATTTGTAATTGTTCCATTTTAGGGCCTGTTTAGTTGTTTAATTCTGACCACTTAACATTTTTTTTAATGTTTCATTTTTGTCTTTTTGTAATTTCCAATTGTTTCATTGCTTCCTCATAGTAATGGCACAAAATTTCAAATTTACTTTTTTGACATATTGCGATATAATTAGACCCCAGGAACTCGAAAATAAAATTTTCAAAAAATGTCCGCGTACGTGTGTGTTATTTTTTCTGTTAACTATATCTCGGTAACTAGAAGAGCTGTGATCATGAAAGGAAGAATTGTAGCTCCTACGGATATGCAGGTCTGATAGGATTTTGAGCTGAATCGGCGATTTAGAAGTATTTTTTTAGTTTTGATATTTGGAAAGAATGATTTACGTCGTTTATATCAGAAAAACTTTTTTGATATTCAAAGTACAGCAATACAGCAGTAATGTATATAAATATATTTGTTTGCGTTTTCGAGACGCATCGATCGTTTTTAAATTTCCATTTTTGCTCAATCAATAGCGACTTAGAGAGTTTAAAAAAATAGGTTACATTGTTTTTATGAGAAAACCATTTTTTTTTATTTGGAATATAACGCTACCGTAACTTAAGAAGTTGTTTTTGAAAATCTACTTTTATTCAAAGTATTTAAATTTTTTTTTCAAAAAATTTTTAAAAAAAAAAAAATAACTTTTTACTGCGGATAGTAGTTTGAAACCTGAATTTCGTAAAATTATTTATAACTAGGTGTAAGTAATTAAACTTTTTCCCATTTATAAATGTGGTTTTTATTGAAGCTTGATGTTCAGAAGATTATAGATTAGATTTCGAATCTTTAGGCTTGTACTAAGCAACCCATTTATACAAATCATTGTCCCCGATACGTCCATAACTGAAAAATGCGGGATGGCTTCGATTCCAAGATACGTCGAGTCCCACAGTGAGAAGGATAAAAAGATATCGATAAAGATTTTGTCATAGAGAGTTGTAGAATTTAAATAGGTTCTCTAAATAAAAAATTGCAAGGTCTTGTCAACAAGATTTTTTCCGTCCTAGAACCTATTCTAGTGCATTAATCAAAATATCTGATCTTTATCTATTTCCACCTGCCAGGAAAAAATGAATGATGTTAAGCTGTCATTATCCGTTAAACTAAATTAATGTATTAATTAAATTAATCCGTTAGTTAACTCTCCAGATAACGTATTTTTTGAAAGTTATAAATCGTTTCAAAACTTACAGCACCAATTGTTACTCTTTTCTCTTGCAAAAAAAATAATATATCACCTCTGTACAAAAATTTTTGCACGTGGATGACTCTGAGATTCATGGCGATCGTCACAGTGATTACTGAGCACATTCTCCAGAATTTATCACTTTCGCGAGGTTTAAAGTATATCGTTTCGCAGAATGACATACGTAAATTTTCGTTCATTCGGGTGATGTTTATTACACAACGTCCAAACACTTTATGCTTGCAGAGAAAATGAAAAAAAGAGTAAATTTTACCTTATTTTCATACCTTACAACTTACAACTCTCCGCTTGTGAATACTGAATACATGCAGAAATTTACGATACTCTTCGCAAACAATATTAACAATCGTGAGGTAAAGTACCTTCATTTTTTAACTTACCTCATATTTAATTTAATTCACAAAAGTCGGTACGAAAGTGCTACTTTCAAAGTTATTAAAAATATTTTTAAAACAATTAAGAGTTTTCAAATTTTTGAAACAATAATTAATAATTCCAAATTAAACACTTTTCTTCGAAGGGCAACGACCCCCCCCCCCCCGTTTGGTGCAAATCGGAAAAAAGAAAATGGGGAATTTTTGTTTTTTTCGATTTTAACTGCTGCCAGTTTTGACTTGAAGTTTCCCATGTAAAACGCATGGGGAAAATCACTTTTTTAGTTTTTGTAATAATTTTTGAGGGTTTGAAAAATGTGAAGGGAAAATATAGACCCTCAAACCAAAAATATCAATTCTTCATAAAAACGACCTTTTGAGCACTGTATTCTCATATTTTTTTCACCTAAAATTTTTTACAGTGGTCTAGTGGAATATTGATTAACATTGCTTAATCAATTTTTAATTATTCAAATAAATGAAATTTTTTTAAATAATTTTTTTTCGAAAATTCTTTTTTTTCATGAAAATTATTATAATTGGTCTAGTGGAATATTCATTAACAATAATTTATTGATTTTTAAATATTTGAACAAATGGAATTTGTTTAAATAATTTTCTTTTGAATTTTTTTTCATTAAAGTTTATTATTATTTCTTCAGTGGAATGTTTATCAAGAATCGTTCATTCATTTGCAAAGTTTCAGACAAATTCCATTTGTTTGAATAATTTTTCTTAAACATTTGTTTTTTTAAGAAATAAGGGTTTTTTGTCTCAAAATTCGACGAACTGGCAGTTTATTATCTTTGATAACATAAATTTTTAAAAAATATTTACCAATTCTATAAAAAATAAATAACAATAATAAACTGTCAGTTCCACGAATTTTCGGAAAAATTTTTTTTTAGAAAAATTGAATTTTTGTAAATATTTAAAAATTAATTAATCAATGTTGTTAAATGTTCTACTAGACCAAAAATAATAACTTTCATAAAAAAAATTTGAAAAACAAATTATTAACACAAATTCCAATTGTTTAAATAATTGAAAATTAATACATTTTTGGTAATAAATTTTCCACTAGACTAATAGTAATAATTTTTGGAAAAAAACGAATTTTCGTAAAATAATTATTATTTAAACGAATTCCATTTGTTTAAATATTAAAAAATTGATAAATTATTGTTAATACATATTCCAGTAGACCAATAGTAACAATTTTGAGGAAAAAGCGGATTTTCGAGAAAAAAAATTATTTAAACAAATTCCATTCGTTTAAATAATTGAAAATTAATTAGGCAATGTTCATAAATATTCCACCAAACCATTATAAATAATTTGAGGTAAAAAAGACGAAAATAAAGTGCCCCAAAGGTAAGAAAATAAATTAATTAATAATAAAATTAATTAATAAAATCAAAATTATTATTCAATGTTAAAACTAATTTGATATTTTTTTCTAAGATCCGAAAATAAATTTACCGTCATTTTCAACGTTCAATTAAAAATGAAAAATTTCTTCTACCGAACGTTAAAAATTAAATTAATCCGAACTTCATTTGAACTGACAAAAATTTTAATCAACAACAATTGTGATATTGAAACTTTTATACTAAAAACAACAGTCATCAAGTTGTTGATTATACTTTTTTTTAATTCAACCATTTCAATTTCTTTTTTAAAATTTAAACTTGTGAAAGGAAAAAATGGAAAATTTAGCGTTCAACCTGAAAATTTAGTATTCTAAAATTGGAACCATTAAAAATTAAAGAAATTATTTAATTACTAATGCATCAATTTTAGATAATTCTATTTTTATCTATTTTTATTTTAAACAACACAATTTTCTACTTTTTAATTTCAGATCGTTTAATTTTTTATTGTGGAAATGGTGGACCCACACGGTAGTATTTATCCACCTAGAAACACTACCCGAATCGGGTAGTGAGGCAATGAACTTTCGAGTTCGAAATGCTAATCAATTTTTTTTTTTTAATTTTTTATTTAGAATTATTGTTTATCCTTGAAATCCTCCAATCAAATATTTTCAGTTTTAAGTAATTCAGTTTTTAAAATATTCAACTAATAATCGGAAAAGTTTACGATGTTACGTTGATAATATAAAATAAAGAATACACAAAAAGATCGCTATGATTCCAATTTTTCTGAAATTGCACAATTTTAAGCCTTTTTTTAGAAATGGTTATTAAAGTTAAGTTTGAAATGCTCAATATTTGGGAACATTTTCAAATGAAAAGTAATTCAATTTTCAGTGCCTACTTCTAAAATCTTTCTCATTTGTGAATTTATTCTGGGGGCATTTAATTTAAAATCATATAATCACAAATCCTTTAAACTGAAAATTGTGCAACTATAAAGACTTTCAATTTGATATATTCTTATACGGAAAAAATGTATAGCTGAAAGAACAATATTTATCTTTGATCTGTTCACAAATATCATTGAAAACGAACCCATAATATTGGCAAAAGTTTTAGGACGGGACTTACATCATAATTTATTTGAACTATTATTAATTATTAAAAACTTGGATGCCAACTTACATAATTTCTCTGCTTTTCTTATCTAACCAGGAAATTCCACGTGACGCTTCAATTTTATATGACATTTGAAACTCGCAGTCACATAGCTAATTCGAAGATATTAAAATCCGTGAATCGATGATACATTTGGCTGTTTCAAAAACAAAAATGACTTGGAAACTCTAAAAAAACAAAAATTACTTTTCTTCAAAAATATTTTACTTCTGTTGATTTAATTTTTCATTGTTTTTCTGTTTGAACCATAATTTTTTTGCGTGTACGATTTCGAAGAAATCAAAAAATCAGACAATGTACGTTTAAAATTGAAATCAAACAACTTAGAATATTTAAATATAAAATTATTAAATTTAAAACTGATTAAAAGTGTGAAAGCGAACAATTTCGAATATTTAAAGCTAAAATTATTAAATTTAAAACTGACTATCAAGGCTTTAAATATGAAATTTTGCAATTTTGAAAGACCTAATAGTGTAATTGTCCTGACATTTTTAATGTTTGAATTAGAAACATTTTAAAAAATTTTATTGAAATTATAGAAGTTTTAAGGATGATAAATATTATTAAAAGTGTCAAGTGACTAATTCGAAACTTTCAAAATTAATAAGTTCATACTTGAAGCGTTAAGAATTAAGCAATTCCAAACTTCGTTTAAAAATGGAAGCATTCTTAAATTAGGATCTCGAAAATAAGTCATTAAAAATGATTAATTGCTTCCTTAGAGAGGGAGGTTTGTAATGACCTAAATTTTCAAATATAAGTTTTTGACATATTTCGATATAATTCGACGATAGCGTATTTGTTTGCGTCTTTGAGACGCATCGATCGACCTATTGTTGAACGTTTTATGACCCGCCAGTACCGATTTATGAAGTTTTAAAAATATGTGTGTATTATATTTATATGAGAAAAACTTTGTTAATATTAGGAATATTACAGTACACTGTATCTGACATGTTTGTTCGCGTTTTCGAAACACTTCAAATGACCTACTGACGAAACTTCCGTGATCTTTTATGATCAAGTAATACAGATTTTCAAATTTTTTAAATATATTGTTTATCTTGTTGATATGAGGAAAACTTTTTTCTTCTTCGTCTTCGAGTTGCATAAATTGCTCACTTTAAGAACCTTTCGTTTTTAAACTTGAAAAAAAATTATTTTCCTTGTTTATAAGAGGATTTTTTTTGTATTGGAAATATAACAGTACTGCATTTGATATAACAAAATTGATCGCGTCTTCGAGACGCGTGGATTGACCTATTGACGAACTTTTTCGATGACCATTCTTGATTAATCAATAGCTACTTAGAAAGTTAAAAAAAAGAGTTACATTTTGGTGGACTCTCTGATTTTCTGAAATTAAGATTTTCGGTAAGACAGAAATATAATCTCGAAAAAGATTGAAAGTATCCATTTTTGTTCCTTTGTTATGAAAAAACTTCCCCTATGTCTATGATGTACCAAATTCACTTGCTACCTATGAGGAAGCAAAATTCTCACAAAATGAGCACTAGGGTGGTTTTTATTTATATTTGGTGGATTTTTATTCACAAATTTCGCTGCTCGCACCCCCCCCCCCCGCCCCCCAGTTTTGTTCGAATGCCCCAAATAAAAAATCTTCAAATTTGAGCAAAATTGGATAATATTTAGGGGTCGCGCAATGACCATGAAATTTCCCATTGATTTAACATGGGAAAAAGTCAGCTTTTTGAAAATCTAATATTCAAACGCGATAATATGTTACAAATAATTCCGTGTCTTAGTATATTGATTCAGAATTTGTCAGAGATAAGTGACAAATGTAAATTTTACGTAATATTGCGGTTTATTGAGGCTTTTTAACAGTTTTTTTTTTACATAAATAATCATTGATCAGTAATTTAAGAATACCCAGTCATTTGTTAACTAATATTCAATTGTTGAAACAATTTAAATTTGTTTAAATATTTGTTTTTTTTTCAGCTAACTTGCGAAATGAACGTATTTTCTAGACATTATGAGTTATTTAATCAATAATAACAATGAAATAATTTGTTTAAACATTTTTACAATTATTTAAAAAATACGTATTTGTTCAAGCATATATTGTACCTAAAAAAAAAGCAGGAGAAACATTTTCTCACTAAATTTTCGACAAATTTTAATATTTTTAAGTACTAATTTGTTTATTATGAATACTCGTAGATGTTTAAACAAATTAAAATTTCTTGAACAATTTTTTTGTTTACATTTTTTTGTTGCTATTTTTCGAAAGATTGACATATTTTTATGCTTTACTTTGCTTTTTAAGAATACTCTTAAATGATTAAACAAATTGAAATTGTTTAAACAATTGAATATTAGTTAAAAAATGACTGGGTATTCTTAAATTACTGATCAATGATTATTTATGTGAAAAAAAAACGTTTAAAAAGCGTCAATAAACCGCAATATTACGTAAAATTCACATTTGTCACTTATGGGGTTTTCTTAGGGGACCCATACGAGTGTCTTAAAATTATTCAACCTCAACATTTATGATTGGTTCTTATTCTCTGACAAATTCTGAAAAATATACTAAAACACGGAATTGTTTGTAACATATCATCGCGTTTAAATATTAGATTAAAAAAAAAAGCTGACTTTTTTCCATGTTAAATCAATGGGAAACTTCATGGTCTTTGCGCGACTCCTAAATATTAATCGATTTTGCTCAAATTTGGAAGAGTTTTTTTTTGGGGGGCATTAAAAAAAACTGGCGGTTGAGAGCAGAGAAATTCGAAAAGTGGAAAATAAGGGATTATTGAGGACAAATAAATACACCCATAGTGAATACATGTATAGTACTTCGCAGCTGTATTTGTAAATTGTGCGTCACTTTTTTAATAAATCACTCATTTTAATCTAAAGTGCAAAATGAATCACTTGAAAATCAATGAAAAAGCATTTCCATGATAGAAAAAGTCGCTAAACAAAAAACAGCTAAATTCGAGCGGAAAAATATGAGCTTCAATGTGGACAAAATGAGTGAATGGTACATTATTATATAATTATAAATAATATTTACAACTGGAGACAAACATGTATTTGTTCTTTTGTTTTATCTTGTGAAATGCCTGTCATACGAAGAAAAAGGGGAAACATAATGTAATATTTTGGTAGATTGACAAAATATTATGGTGTCGTTGATTTTTGGAACCAGGGGACTGAAATTTAATGTCGATTTAATTGTCTCTGCGAGGATGTATCCCAAGGGCAGAATACTTAATTTATCTATTTACGTAGCTGGATATGCCCCTCAATCGCTACAATGTTCTCTTGTTCATATAAACCACGAATACTTAATACGATCGGCTGGCCTATTTCATTTAACCAAGCGAACCATTGACGGGCTTATTCAGCTGAGCGACGGCGACGCCGACGACGACGACGAGGTCACATCCCACAACGGAGCACACCCGCTCACATACCACGAAATATCACACCAATCGCGTGAGCCATGCTATCTTTTTAACGATAATTTTTAATCATCCCAACGATATATTTTTTTATCGAGGTGATATATTTAGGGGATTAGTTGATTACTTTTTACCGTTTCTTTATTACAGCTCTTACCAGAACCACGTTTAACCTATTGTTTTTTTATCTTTTAAAAGACCTATAATTTTAACAATTTCCTCCAATTTACACTTTTTCCTTCAGGAAATACAGGAAAAACAAAGCTTCATTTTTGAGGTAAATTTTTAGAGGATTTTCTCAAATATTTCTTGCAGAATGTAAACTTTTTAAAAAGCAATTATAATTGGCTCGATTCTTTTAATCTTCAAGTTTGTTGCATCTCATTTTGCGCAAGGATCTCATTAAAATTCCGATTAGCGTTGTACTCTGATATGAAACAATATTGTAAGATTGCTATCTAAAACCGTAAATCAATAGTAATACATTTTTGAAGTAATGATGAGTATTGTTTTGTTACAGGTAAGTTTCATTGCAGTACCTAAACAGTTCGAACGTTTTGACTTCTTCTATCAACTTTTCATCCTTCAGAGACAAGTAAGTGTCTTTACGGTTATCTGACAATGCCCTGAAATTTCCACTGATGACTCTTATCGATTGTAATCCCCAAGATATCCAAGCGTTTCGTGAAATTAAAATCTTTCCTTGTTGAAGACTTTATTCTAAAATATTAGCTATGTTTAATTATTTATATCACAACCTAACACTTGCTGTTTCAAAATTGACATTTTCATCATTCATTAATTATTTTTAAAAATTTGGCATAAAAAAGTAAAATGTACATAAATTCGTACTACCCAAATCTCAGAACAAATTTGTGCTCATTTCTGTATTTCAAACATTTTTACCAGTCATTCTCATTTTGAGCAGGCCATCAGGGAAACCCTGGAAATACCTAAAGGAAAAGTTAGAGAATTTTATTGGTCAAGGAATGTATTTTTTGGTTGAATTCAACTATTTTTGATTGAAAGTTCAAATCTTTTTTGGCAGAAGTATGTACTATTACATTATTTGTTGAAAATGCAATTTAACTTTGTTGAAACATTATTTTATTGACGAAGATCCGCATTTTCGTTGAAAATTCATCTCTTTTGTTGATTTTTTTTTGTTGCGGAAAATTAATTTTTTCAACTGAAAATTTTACAAATTTTCAACAAAAAAAAAATTTTTATGTATAAAATTAATTTCTTGAACTCAGTATGTAAGTTTTCTATTTTTTGTTAAAATGTATATTTTTTTATTTGAAAATTCGTCATTTTTGGTAGAAAACTAATCCTCGTGATTTTAAATTTCCTCTTTTTTGGTTGAAAATTTACTTTTCTGTCGAAAATACATATTTTCGGGTTGAAAATTCAACTGTTATACAGAAAATTATATTTTTGAAAGTCATTTTAGTTGAAAATTCATATATTTGGTTGAAAATTGGAATATTTTGTTAAAAATTAAGTTCTTTAGGTAAAAATGGAACTTTTCAATTTTTGGTTGGAATTTTTCTTATTTAATTGAAAATTCATGTTTTTTTATCATTTATCTTTGTAGGTAGACAATTTAAATATTTGGTTAAAAATTCCACTATTTTGTTGAATTTTAATTATTTTGTTCAAAATTCAAATATTCGGTTAATAATGCAACTATTTTTTATGATGTTTAATATGTTTTGTTTGAAAATTCGACTATTTGGTTGAAAATGCATCTTTGTAGGTAGGAAATTCCAGCATTTGTTTTTTAATTTTAACTATTTGTTTTAAAATTGAATAATTTTGTTGATAGTTTATAAAAAGTTGTCTTTTTTTATCGAAAATTCAATTATTTTGTGGAACATTCATCTATTTGGAGAGAAAATTCGTGCTTTTGAATTGAAAAGCCCATTTGGTTGAAAATTCATATTTGTTTGTTGAAAATTCAACAATTGAGTTGAAAATTCCATTATTCTTTCAATTATAGAAAATATATAATTTTTGTTAAAAATGTAACCATTTTTTTTTTTAATTGAACTATTTTGTTAAATATAACTTTTATTTACAAAAAATTAATTTTTTAAATGTTACAAGGTTGATATATGCTGATCTTTGTATGTATTCACGGTCAGGGAAAAATGAGAGAATAGTCAGGAAATTTCGAAAATGAAGTTCGTCCGACAGCCTTTTTGAGATTCGAGCCGTCAAATCTAAAAAATTAAAAAAAAATTAGCATTTAAAGTAGAACAATTCTAAATTTCAAAATGTAGACTTTCCTTGAAACGCTTCCTAATTTGAAATGAAATTGGTCTTTAAATACTTAGGTGCGCTCTTTAAATACTAGCCGCGCTGAAATCTGTGGTAGCTTGTGAGCGAAACCGTTGCACTGGAACATGTACTACTTGCACATGTAAGGTACGAGTACTCAAAGCGTACATGAGAGTGGATACTGTGGGTACTGGGTAATGGTTATGCTCTGCGTACGTATTTATTTCTATTGAAATAGTAGTCTTGCGCGCGCCTATCAATTTTTTCTTAATGAAAAAGAATAAACAAAATACTATTCTTCTATGTTATTTATATTCAATAAATGTTACAAAATATTTGTATAAAATCATTAGAAGACACCACAGGATGATTTCTGTAGCCTCCAATAAGCATCTCCTTTTCATTTTTTTCTCTGCTAAAGGAGTAATGGATTTCTCATAATTTATTTGTAAGTAAATTATGCCGTCGTTAGCATCCAGAAAAAATTGAGAATATAATTATAATTCAATTTATAATAATTGGCTATTAGATTTGACACTTATTTGTAAATTATATTACCGGAATACATTTTTTTATTCTATAAATGAAAAGAAAAGTTATTACTGAAATAAATTGGGCATTGCTCGTTATAACAATTATATATATCGACAATTTATTATTGTCTTTACTCTATATATAGTAATCCATTCGCCACTATGTTTCATTATAAATTGAGAGATGTAGTGAATTTTCTCATAAAAATTTAATTTTCTAATTTGTATCATAAATGATGCAAGTTATTAAGAAAAAGTAAAATGTATATTAGTATAACTTTTTTATGCGTAAATATTTTTATGTTAATATTTTTATCGTATCTGTTGTTGTTTATGTAAAAATGAATCAATTCTTTTAATATAAGAAGAAAATTATCCTGTGGATAGAACTTTTCAGGCCTTTATGAACGTGACAGTCTCTTATTTATTAGTAAATTCAACACAACATTTTCAAATAATATAATTTTCTTTCTTCTGCGAAAATCGGTTTGTTATTTTTTTTTAGAATAATTTTTTTAACGTATCGCGTTCAAAACGAGTTTAAAACGCTTCAAGACGAATTAAACACAGACTGAAAACTAAAAAAAAAAATGTCCATTGAACTGAATAGAATTGATGTAATTAAAAAAAATAATTCAAGTAAATTAAAAAAAAATTGGGAGAGATATTGAAAGAATATTCTGGATGATTTAGTAATAACTCAGGGTGAATTTCAAATGAATTCAAAATAATTACAAAACATATTAACATTTTGAATACGCAAAAAACAACTAAGACATGTTTTAAATAATATATTCAATATCACATATTTTTATTGTCATAAAATTTGTATAATATAATCACATGTGAATTACAAAATTCGATCCCGAATCCTGTAACAAAAAAGAATTATTTATATTACATGTCCATAATGTTAAGTTATGATTTACAAAATTCATAAACAAAAATTTATTACGTATATATAAATACGTAATTAAAACATTAAAGTAAAACATTAATTATAAAGATAAATATTTTAAATTAAATATTTATAAATTAAAATTATTTAAAAACTAACAATTATTAATTCAATCAAAGTAGGTGAATTGTGAATCAAAAATATAATAGTAGTCTATTGAAATAAAAGAAATAAACTTTCAACCGAAAAATTGGATTACATGTAAAATTATAACTTTTCAATAATACAAGATGACATTTCAAATGAAAATGAGAATTTTTTCATATAAAAATATGAATACATAACGAAGCAGATGATTGTTCCACAAAAATATTAGTTTGAAAAAATAGTTTAATCTTAGACCATCAAATTATCATACAATAGAAGTTGTAACCAAAAGAAAAGAATTCTGAACCAGGAATATAATATATTAGACTTTTCACATTGAAATTTATTTTAAAAAACTATTTTGTTATATTAAACGTTAAATATATCAAAATTAAACTAATATTTAATACATTCAAAACTAGATTGAAATTAATGAAATTATTTATTAAATTTGAATATTACTTGTTCTTCGCAAATTTTAAAACATAAATTAAATGTACTTTAATAAGACGTTAAAAAATACTTAAAAGGCACGGTTGTATACACAGGTCCGGGGGCTCTCGTGGTTGGGGAAATTCCTTTATTGAAGCTTCCGATTATTTCACAAAGTTACCACTTCCGGTAGTGGCGTAATAGTAGAGCAGAGAAAGTGGCTGTCAATGGAAGGCGATTTAATTCAGATGTATTCAATAACTTTAATAATATGGATGCATTTTTAAATTAGTGAAAATAATAAACACACTTTGAAGCGGTTGTCGTAAACTTCCTGCCGATTTCTCGGGATTATCAAATTTTGTCGGTTTGGCATCTATTTCGCAAGCGAGGGTATCGTAACGGAGTTAGACGAATAATTCGCTCTTCGCTATCACAATTTACACTCTCTGATAATATCGTTCTAGGAAAAATGAAATTCGCAAATACGTGCCTTTGAATGCAAAAAATTCACACCTAGAACACACGATTCCCATTCTCTGTGGACCACAAGATCTCTTTGGCGCCTGAAAAGTTGATCTTTTGCCTTTAAATTTTGAACTATTTGTATTTCTTTTATTTAAATGTTACAGATATTACATATCGACCACTTCAGAATTCGGTTTGTTGAGACCAGTTGAGACTTTTTAGAAAACTTGTTTACCTTTTAAAATCCTACACAACTGGACAGATGCGCCATTTGCATTTATCTGTCACTTTCTTCCCTAGGCTCCACTGGCATCGAAAGTCAAATTTTCGATTGAGGTATGATCAAAATTATTTTTTTGTGTTTTGTTTTAAAATGCCCACTACTACATTTTCGTTGAGAATTCATCTTTTTTTTTTTTAAATGCAACTGTTCGTGACTGAAAATTAATCTTTTTTTTCTGAAAATTTGACCATTCGGTTGAAAATTCAACTATTTTGTTAAAAGTTAAACTTTTTCGTTGCAAATGTGACGCTTTCATTAAGAAGACAAATTTTCAACCAAACAGTTTTATTACAAAAAAAAATTTTATTTGAAAATTCTTTTTTTTGTTTGTTAAAAAATCAAACTTCTTTGTGGAAAATTAATTTCTTCAACTGACAATCTAGCTATACAATTTTACGATGAAAATTCATAATTTTAATTTAAACTTAATTTTTTTTAAGTTAATTTAATCAAAGGAAATTTTAATTATGTCATTTTTTAATGAAAATTCATCTTTTTGGTTGAAAGTTCAACAATTTAGTATCAAATTCATCTGTTTTGGTTCAAAATTTCAAAAACTTTGTGGAAAATTTTATTTTTTTGTTGAATATTAATTTTTGTCAAATCAAAACTGATCTTTCCGATTGTTGGTTAAAAATTAATATTTTTAATTAAAACTTGATCTTTTTCAGTTGAAAATTCAACTATTTGTTTGAAAATTCACGTACTTTGTTGAAAATTACTTTTTTTGTCAGAAAATCAAACTTCTTGATTAAAAATTCACCTTTTTCATTAAGGATTCAGCTATTTTGTTAAAAATTGATATTTTTAATTAAAAATTGATCTTTTCAGGTTGAAAATTCAATTATTTATATTATTTGCAGAAAATTAATATTTTCTGAATGAAAATTGATGTTGAATATAGCAGCCTAACCTTAAAGGAGTCGGCCTCTCTCAAAAACAGGAAAAACAATTCAGTATGACTTTGCTTGAAATGGATATTGCATTACATTACAAATTCGAAGCCGTTCGAGGAAAGTTTATTTCAAAACAACCTTATATCAAGAAAAAAATTAAAAATACTCACTAATTGAGTCCTCCAATATTATTATAAAATCTGTCGTCAGGTGTGTTGTTGATAGGAATAATCCATATGCAACAAATCTGATTTTAACAAAAAATAGATTCGTAGAATTTTCAAATGAAAAGAAATAAACTCTAAACATAAAACTGTAAGTTTTTATAACAAATTTCCAATTTAAAAAGACAAATGTTCAATAAAGAAGCATTGCCGTTCCGAGCATTGCCGCCCGAGCATTGCCACTTGCCCAGTTTCTCGCTCGAGCGCTACCCCCCGTTATAGCGTCGCTCGCGACCGATGAATTTCATAGCTAACGCCCCGAGGATTGCCGGGAGCGAAACGGCCCAATCAGTAGGTTCTTTTTTGGCCAAAATCTTCAAGTTTTTCAGTTAAACAAATTTTTCATTTTGTTGTACATATATGAAATCAATATAAATTCACTTTTGTACACATGTATGTACACTAGGGTGGTCCAAAAATTTTTTTTTCGAATTTTTATGGGGACGCCCCTCAGATTTGTTCGAATCCGCACAAAAATAAATGCGTTTTTTTTGTTTTGAAAAAAAATTATATTTAGGGGTGGCGCAAGCCCCATGAAGTTTAACATGTATTTCCCATAAGAAAAAAATACGTTTTTGGAAATCTTATTCAGAATCCTCAATATTATCTCAATCGAGTTGAAACTCAACATTTTTCTTCACAATTAGCCATAGAATACGAATAAAATATCACTTTTCAAATATCACCCCCATAAGTCTGTTTTATAGGGTCCCAAAGAAACCCCATAAGTGAAAAAATGGGTTTTGCGAGTTTTTGGCGCTAATTATGATTTTTTTGCGGTTTTTTTTAATGCGAATTGTTTTTAATACATGAAATATGACTTTATACTGAATATTATATATTCTCATTAATTGTTTAAACAATTTATTATTGTTTTTAGCAATTTTCTCATGAAATGGAGTTAGAAAGACGCGGTTTTTTCACAAATATTCCATTTTTTGTCCAATTTTCAATTAGAGGGAAGGGATAGTTCATCAATGTTAACAATAGTGATTGTTTAAACAATTTATTATAATTAAAAATAATATTATATTTCAATAATGCTAGAAAGATGCGAGTTTTTTTCTGGCTTTTTGTCCAATTTTCATCTGTAGTAAAGTAATAATGAATTTAAGTTAACAAAATAATTGTTTAAACAATTTGTGAAAATTATTAATAATATTATATTTGAATAATGCTAGAAAGATGCGTTTTTTTTTTAAATTTCTGGCTTTTTGTCCAATTTTCATTTAAAGTGAAGTAATAATAAATTCAAGTTAACACAATAATTGTTTGAACAATTTATTATAATTATTAATAATATTATATTTGAATAATGCTAGAAAGATGCGTTTTTTTTTTAATTTCTGGCTTTTTGTTTAATTTTCATATGGAGTAAAGTGATAATGAATTCAAGTTAACAAAATAATTGTTTAAACAATTTATTATCATTGTTGATAGTATTCTCTTTGCTTAATTGGTAGAATGTTGCAGTTTTTTTCTGAAATTTTCCACTGTTTGTCTATTTTCTATTAGGCGTATCTTGATAATTAATTATATTTAGCAAAAATAATTGTTTAAACAAATTATTATTGTTTATGAATATCTTCATGTATATCGATTGCGCCTGATAGTTGCGGTTTTCCGGCAATTTTCACCTTTACGTCTTTTTTTCACTCAGTGAGGTAGTAATTAATTAAGTCAACAAAAAAGTTGTTCAAACAATTTAATATTGTTAATAACAAACTTTTCTTAGATAAGTGCTAGAAAGTGGAGGTTTTTTCTAAAATCATTCACTTTGCATCGCCTTTTTATTTATGAACAGGTAATAAGTCGGCCACAACAAAAATGATTTTCCGAAAGGTATTGTTGTTTTAAGTGAATTATTTTTCCTCTTTTCACAATGCTTAAAAAAATTAATTCAAAAAAAAAATCTATTTTACACGAAAGGCAGAAATCAATATTAAATTGTTCAAACAACTTTTTTGTTGACTTTAATTAATTATTACCTCACCAAGTGAAAAAAGGACAGAAAAGTAAACATAGCCGAAAAACCGTAACTATCAGGCGCAATTGATATAGATGAAGATAGTCATAAACAATAATAATTTGTTTGAACAATTATTTTTGCTCAATATAATTAATTATTAAGTCACGCCTAATGAAAAATAAACAAACAGTTGAAAATTTCAGAAAAAAACGCAACATTCTACCAATTGAGCAAAGAGAATATTATCAACAATGATAATAAATTGTTTAAACAATTATTTTGTTGACTTGAATTCATTATTTATTCACTCCAAATGGAAATTAAACAAAAAGCCAGAAATTTGAAAAAAACCCGCATCTTTCTAGCATTATTCAATTATAATATTATTAATGAGTATAATAAATTGTTTAAACAATTATTTTGTTAACTTGAATTCATTATTACTTCACTCCGAATGAAAAGTGGACAAAAAGCCAGAAACTAAAAAAAATTCCGCATCTTTCTAGCATTATTCAAATATAATATTATTTATAATTATAATAAATTGTTTAAACAATCACTATTGTTAACATTAATGAAATATCACTTCCCTCTAATTGAAAATTGGACAACAAATGAAAAATTTGTGAAAAACCGCGTCTTTCTAACTGCATTCTATGAGAAAATTGCTAAAAACAATAATAAATTGTTTAAACAATTGATTAAAATATCTAATTTTCAGTATAAAGTCATATTTTATGTATTAAAAACAATTCGCATTAAAAAAAACCGCAAAAAAATCATAATTAGCGCCAAAAAACTCGCAAAACCCATTTTTTCACTTATGGGGTTTCTTTGGGACCCTATAAAACAGACTTATGGGGGTGATATTTGAAAAGTGATATTTTATTCGTATTCTATGGCTAATTGTGAAGAAAAATGTTGAGTTTCAACTCGATTGAGATAATATTGAGGATTCTGAATAAGATTTCCAAAAACGTATTTTTTTCTTATGGGAAATACATGTTAAACTTCATGGGGCTTGCGCCACCCCTAAATATCATTTTTTTTCAAAACAAAAAAAACGCATTTATTTTTGTGCGGATTCGAATAAATTTGGGGGGTGTCCCGATAAAAATTCGAAAAAAAATTTTTCCAATGCATTTTTGGACCACCCTAATGTACACTACGTACATAAAACGATTTTCGAGATAGATTTTTAACCTAACCGACGCGCGGCAATGCTCGGAGTTTGTCAGCTGCATTCTTCTCATCCACGCATTCGAGCGTGAACGCGCTTAGAGTGGGGGCTTATAGTTTATGGAATTTGTGGATGATTTGTGGATGATTTTTGTGGTCCCCTACAGCCCCGAAAACGGCAATGCTCGGAATTTGGACTGTCTTAGAATTTGATACCAAAATAAAAGATTTCTCAACTTTTGTTCAGTAGTTCAATTTCTTTATTGAAATTGATTTTGTTTAATTCAAAATTCATTCTTTTTAGGCAATAAATAACCATATAGTAGAATTTGATACCAAAATAAAGAATAGAA
This sequence comes from Andricus quercusramuli, assembly GCA_932178445.1. Taxonomy (NCBI): domain Eukaryota; kingdom Metazoa; phylum Arthropoda; class Insecta; order Hymenoptera; family Cynipidae; genus Andricus; species Andricus quercusramuli. Next base: position 43,629 of record CAKNXH010000851.1, on the reverse strand, counting down.
TAATTTTATAAAAAAATAAAATTCTAAATGAAAAAGTATAAAATTATACTTTTTAAATAAAAAGAATAAATATTCAATCAAAACATATTGTTATGAAACGTACGAATTGAGTGCACTAATATTTCAATCAAAAAACAGGGAAATTCTCCGGAACACAGTAAAGTGAGTTGAATGAAAACAAAAATATACGTCGCAGGCCAACACACACTTTTTTGGTAGTATTTCTTCTTAACTCTCCTTGAATTTGCATTTCGTTGCGAGGTGGTGAAAGAGAAGCGCCGACTCATATTATCGACTTCGATCTTCGATTCGATTATTATTCTCAACAGTGATGCAAAAATACTTGCGCATGCTTGAACTGAACAGCGCTCATTGGCTCTAGTTCGCATACAGTCGCGGACTACAGCCTATCAACTATACTACAATCCAAACATGCGCAGATAAAGGCAATTCAATTAGCATCACTGATTTCAAATGCAGTACCACACACAGATACACACTTCTATTGAGCGGAAAGGTCGATAATCGTTGCTATCGTTATTCTTTCCATTGGATTCTAACTCAATGATGCTGAGCGGAACATCATGTCAGACCTACAATAAAGCAAGCGTTGCCAAGCGTTACTCTCGAAAATGGTTACAATCGAAAACGACAATGTCGCTTAGAGGTTGCTTAATAAGGATATGTTGTACCGAGTACTGAAGCACAAGCGTCACGAGGACAGAGTTAAGCTCCCACTTGGGAATTTGTTGGGAGTACGTATGGTGGACGAGTGCGGTCAGCCTAAAACCTGGAGCCTAGAAAACCTAGATTAAAGATATTATATCTATATACTTCGTTGTAACACGAGATACTCCAGGGGAGGCGACGATGATCTCCTGGAGCAACCGGAACGATCTTCTTTATTGTACAAATCTCGGTCACTGGTTTTACTTCCTTCCCGCCAGCGCCAGCAAGATAAAACTTACGAGCTAACAGACAAATTTCACTTCGAAGCTTAAATAACCTCATAACGGAAGCGGGAGGTTTGCCGCTGAGAATGATTCCTGATTGTGTGCATTCGATGGTAAAACACATCGAATGTCTGCCTTCAAACTCGACTTTCAGAAAGCCGGCTAGACTCGGGAAATGGTTTTCTGCAGTTTTCCTCTCCCTGACCAAACGTGCAGGGATATGTGAGTACTTCTAATAAAGTCGGAAACAGCTGCGGCTCTGATGGTATACATACTCATGCAGAGTTCATACAGAAGTACACCGGGTCTTAAATGAACCAGCCTAGTCTTAAATAATAACGTGCCACTGAGAAAAGTATTTGTATGATCAGGGCTGCCACACAGTCGCTTTTAGTCGCATTTATTCACTTTTTTAATAGGAAAATGCCAAACAGTGAGTTCAATTCATCTCATTTTAGATCTTATCTAAAAACAGAAAATTTAATTAATTACAAGATTAATTAATTTTTCCTTTTTTTTTTTATAAAATGCTATTCTGTATCAGACTTCATACTCTTTTCCCTCATTCCCTTCTTATCCTCTTTTTAAAAGAAGTTTCCTTTTTCTCCCTGTTTTCAAAAAACTTATTCTTTTTTTCTTAAGTGCAAACTGAATTAATAGAGCACAATAAGAAAGTCTTAACTATTTTTGGTTGAAAGTTAATTCTTTTTGGGGTAACAATTGTATTATTTGGTTAAAAATGTAATTATCTTATTAAAAATTCAACTATTTTGCTGAAAAGGCATATTTTTGGTCATAAATTCAACTGTATTGTTAAAACATTTTTTTTTTTTTATAAAAAAAATCATCTTTTTAGTAGAAAAGTCATCTTCCTAGGTTGAAAATGAACTTTGCTATTGAAAATTCAACTAACTTCTAAAAAAATCGTCTTTCTGGCTTGAAAATTTTTTCAACTTTTTAATTGTTAACAATTGTTTAACTGTTTGTTTGAAAATGCAAATTTTTTTTTTTCAGTTATAAATGTTTTTTTTTTCGAAACTTCGACCATTGGGTTAAAAATTCAAATCTTTAGTTGAAAAATAACTGTTTGGTTGAAATTTTTTCTCTTTCCTGATTAAAATATATTTATATTTTCAAAAATAATTTTTTTATTTGAAGGTTCATCGTTATAGTTGGAAATTCAGCTTTTTTTTGAAAATTCAACTATTTTGCTGAAAATTCCACTATTAATACGCGATACTTAGTACGTTTTCACCTGAAATTAATGAAATTGATAAAATTGTTGTTTTCAATTTTGAAGCGTGTTTAACGCTTTAAATTTGAAATCAAATAATCGAAAATCAATTATTCCATTTTCAACGCTGATGACTCGGCAGTTTTTGGTTCCAAATGATTCTTTAAAATTTTCCCATTTTTGATGATTCTAGCTTAATGAATCTTTTCACACTTGAAATTATACAATATTGAGATTAAAAATGTTTAATGGTTCAATTCTATCTTATCAATTTGTAATAGATATCTCATAAAAGATTTAAAGTTTAAATACATTTTTTTTCGTTTTTATGGTTTTTATAATAAAGTGGCAAACTTTAAGCGCCTATAATTGTCAATTATTTATTCTAATTCTAAAATTTGAAATATCAAACTTGAAATTAGCATTCAGAAACTTCATATTTTCAAGTTTGTTATATAGAACAGTTAAAAACTAAGAGACCTAATCAATGAGCGTTTGAACCTCAAGCTCTCTCAAGTTTCAAAAATTTTAATTTTAATCTTAAAAAATCAATCGAGTCTGAATTATATGCTTTCCCAGTTAAATAATAAAAAAAAATGGTTATGTTTCAAAGCTTAACAATTCAATCTCAGAGATTTTTTTAAAATGTCAGATGTGATTTAAAACTAAGGTGTCTACTGTCTACATTTGGAAAATTTAAAAGAATTCGGGAAAATTCGGGAATCGTCCTTGATTTTAGTTTTGATATAGGAAGTGCAGTTAATTTCCTTATAATTGATAATTTTTTATTGTCCCTTTGAGCTACTTGCGTTACGTTTTTCTTACTTAAAATTGAAATTCTTAAAAATTATTTGAAATATTTAACAATATAATTTGTAAGTAAATTGTAATATTGCAATCGAGCAAATTACGCATGTTGCAATACGCTATGCGTTGTATTTATGTGCTTCTATCATAAGAGGACCTCATGTTTATAAGTGGGAAAAATTCGGGAATTGTCCGGGAATTTCATGGGCAAATTTTACTAGACACAATCTGTAAAACAATTGGATACATTTTGCTACTAAAGATTTTTAAAATGCAGTATTGACTGCCATTTTGCGGGGCTTTGTAATATTGAAAGGATGATTTTTTGTTTTCCGGGTCAAGTGGCTTGTTATATCGATTTTTAGATATTAAATTAATTAATAAACTGAGTATAACTAGTTTTAGTTTTCTTTTCTTGTAAATAAACTTAAATATATAACATTCATTATAAAAGAATTGTTTCTTGTTTCCTCATTAGGCGTAAAGTTGAAAGTTTTATTTAATATAATTTCTCTTTATTTTTCACTTATTTTTGTAAATAAGAACACCCTTTTTCATCATTCAGTCCTCAATTTCCATTTTCCATAATACCATTTAGGATTTTGCTAAGTACCTAAACTTTACTTCAGAGTCTAGTTCAGATACTTCTACACTCAATTCTAAAGCTGCAAACAATTGACAATAAATTGTTTGAAAGGTTTCAGTTGAATTTTGATCACCACAATACAATAGATTTGAACACTCTGACATTCTTTTGTTTGTATGAATCTAAGAAATCATTAGCTTGTTATGAACATTTTATGCCGTAATAATCGTTTCCATTAGAATTATTTGCAACCACATATACAATTGTTCAATCGGTATATAAATTGAAGTGCAATGGACATCAGCTGTACAGGAACATTTCTGTTATACAGAAAAAAAAGGAAGCAGCTAAAGCTGAGAACTTTAACCGACTGATTCTCATTAAGGCTCATCCCTATTCTGAATTGCAATTAGCCAAGCGAAGGTTAAGACCGGATAATGTCGCTTCAGGTCTTCTTCAGTATTACATTCGTTTAATTTTTCTTCGGGGTTACTGCAAATAACGCTAACTCCGATTAGGTCACGGACGAGCAAGGTGGTCGATAACGTAGCGTTGCGGAGTGAAAAATGGTCTTTCACGATTAACCTATCTTGATTACTGCCCAGTAATTGACTGACAGAATTCGTTGCAATTGTCAGTGGAGGGCAATTTTCATTGCCGTTAATCAACGGCAACATACGACCCTGGGAAATATCACGTGTATACGTCACAGTTTTAGTTTGTCAATCCTGACATGACTGACACACTTTTCAGCCCTGTATTGTGTGACAAATTCCAATTCTTTGAATTAATATTCATGCCTATCTCGGAAATTACCATTAAATATGGTAAACCCTAGTTACGAAAGTAAAGCAAAAATGGTAATGTATTATGTTATGATTAGGTTTATCATAGGGCCTAATCTAAAGAAAATTCAGAACTAAACGAATCACTGTTTTGAGGATTAAGATTGATAAGTCCCTATTTGAATGTGTAATGTAATCTATGGTTTATTACTCATGTCTTGATTAAGATTGAATCCTGTAATGACTAAGAATCCTTTTACAATGAGATTGAAAAAAATCCTGATCGGTAATCCATTGTGCTGAACTCTGTTTCTGTGATGGATATTGTTGGTCACTGTTGTTCACTTTCGAGTTTACATCACCTCCTTATTAATGGAGGTCGATGGTTATGCACCCGATAGCTACCAATCGAATGTTGCGTAAAGGCCTCGCAATGATCTGGATCTACTTATGTTTAGGTCTTCTTGCAGGGCTTGCCAGAATTCGAGTTTTGATCCGACTTAATATTTCCACTATCTATTAACTTACGAAGTAAAAACATTTAAGAATTCACTAATATTGTTAACATACACATCGAAAACTAGCTTTTCAAGCCTCCATTCAAAGAAATGATATCAATTATTTCCTTAGTTCAAATACCAAATAAACTTCACCTAAAACAAAAGCCGGAAATAGAAGAACATTAAAAAGAGGACATTATTTTCCCGCGACGGCAATAAAATACAAACGACTTTCAGGAAACGCATACGTAATTTAACGGTTCTAAAGTCCCTGGGTATCGAAAGTGACTCTAAAATAAATTGGCTTTCGTTTATTTGACTTACCGGAATAAATGAAAACATCATTTGCGAGTCACTTTCATGCAAAACACTTTCGATGCAAAACACGCATCAACTGGGCTGAATGAGTCGGTAACTGATGACCGTTTTAAGGATATAGATCGATAATCTTATCGCCTTTCATGATGGTAAATTACAAAATTTGAAATTGGAACCAGTAGAGATCTTGTTCGCTAATAAGGGAAAAAAATTGTTAAAGTTTTTAACATGGGAAGTGAATGTTCAACTGAGAGTTTGTTGAGGAAAGTTTATTTTGTGGTTCTGACTTCTGACAATCTCACGAAATTGCGGGTACTACTGCGGAGATAAAGGCTGTTCCGCTTTACGTGCTGGCAATAGAGAAGTTATTTAGGTTTCGCATAAATAGTTTCTGGCGCATGTTCCAAGTTTTGTTCGGTATACCGCGGCATATTGCAACGAAGCACCCGTTTACTGTCCGGATTGGTAATAAACCGCCGATTGCGTGCTTCTGTCGATATTAATGCTTTTGACTTTAGAGAGTGTATGTGCGTACCGAGTGGTTTATGTTGGTATGGAAGTTATGAATTAGGTGAGGTCAAAATGCTTTATTGAATTAGGCAATGATTCGTCGAATCATCTTCAGTGAATTTAAAATTCGAAAAACTTGTGAGGGGAATTCCAAAAATTTGATTTCAATAAAAACTTTTTGAAGTTCTATTTAAAATTCCTTTAAACGTTTAAAATTGCGCCATTCTCAATTTGAAGTACTTAAAATGCCAGAATCTCAAATTTTAAGAGAAACAATTTTGTTCCAATAAAAAAGACCATTTTTGGTTGGTATGTGTGCAAATGCAAATTTCTCTGTTCTCCCAATCAAATTTTGGTTTGGCTAATGCTTTATAGTATACTATTTAGTTATCCATTGATTTTAATTTGTCTCAATTTAAATGCATGTTGTCTCTGTATATAAATTATAACAAACATAAATTTGTTTTACAATTTAAACGTAATATACTGTAATTCACATATTTTCGGAAAAAATCGAATTAAACTTCAATAAGAGCCCGATTTCGTCTAAAAGAATCCGAATTTGGGTTCAAGATGAGCTAGGTTGACGTTTTGAACCAACTTCCGATTCTGGTAACAAAATTAGAAGTGAAAACAAAATCAGAGCTAAAAACAAACTAAAACAAGCCCATTTCCTCTAAAGCCTAGCGTCATTTATAGAAATGCCTGCAATAAAGTGGTCACGTGTAATTTTTTTGGTTAGTAAGAAAAACGGAGAAATTATATAAGTTGGCATATAAGTTTTGGAAAAGTATAATAATATGAAAACCAGTTGTGCTATTAATTCCACTTTTCGTAAATTTAAATATTTGTCTCTTAACATCGTTTGCTCCAAACGGGGTTAAATTCACACCGTTTGACACCGTTTGAAGCCTATACAGGTCCCGCCACAAACTGTGTTAAGAGTTAACACCATTTTTTACATTGTAGCACAGTGTACTATCTAATGATAGAATCGGTTAGACGTTCATGATCTTGTAAATTGTGAAGCCGGGTAAAGACAGAATCTCATAAATCTGTATAAAATTTCGCTGGAGGCTTGGTAATCTCGGTAATCTCGGTATTCTCATTCTCATGACATGGTCTTGTATTAATTGTCACTTAGCATTGATGTTGTACTTCCCGTTATTATGTGACAGGACAAATGGAACAAATGGGACGTGTCCCCAAATGCAGATTTGTGTCTCTCTCTATTTTTCTCTTCCGCTATCGGACTCTCTCAACTTCCGAGGAGATTCCCCTGCATCCGGTCTTGTGGAAACCCCACGCCTGTCGTTTCGCAGCCAACGGTTAGGATAGGATAGGATTGGATCGTCTGTCTATCTGGCCAAGCCCCTGAGGTAACACGGCACCGTGAGTGAAAGCGACACGGTGAACCCGCTTGCGAAGCTGCCATCAGGTATACACTTTTACTCGATGTGTAGCTGCAGTCGGATTATAATACCTTCGTGCTCAACAGTCCCTGGCATAGTTACCCAGGTTACCAATAGAAAGTCCAATGTGGCTCTGCTAACTCCCGCAATGCAAAAGCCTTTTGTTTCGGCAGTGCCCAATGAAATTTATATGCACGCCCACGTTAAACCAAGCTTTCAGAGCCTGATCAATCAATTCCCGTAGCTGAATCCTGAAAATGTATTTTTTT
>CAKNXH010000851.1:6262-33980 GCA_932178445.1 Andricus quercusramuli | reverse complement strand
ATTTTTCTTTCCTCTTTTTTATTTTTGTCCAAAGAAACAAATTTTTGGTTTTTAGGAATTACAATAGGAGCATTTTGTGGTGGTTGTCCAAATTTGATCGTTGAATTCTTGTTTTATTTTCAGGAATTACATACATTAGATTCAGAATTGTCTTGTCAAATTAATTTTCTGGGTTACCCTGTTTTTAAGTTATTAGTTTTAGGGTAAAAAATTAAAAATTCAGTAATATCTAAAATATTCACTTTCCGAATAAATTATTTTCATGTTTTCATGAACATTAACGTATTTATTTATGCTGTCAAATTTTATATTCGATTTTTTTTAATGTGTTTATCCATATGCTATAGTATTTAGCTAAGTAATTTATGTACTATTTTTAATCAACGCATATAAGGTGGAAGTTTCTTCAATTATTTTTTTTTCCTTTTTGTTATACTTTTTGTACGTTTAGTTTTGAGTGATCGTTAATTTGAAGAACGAATATTTCATATGAAAAACGTTTTTTTCATAAGTTGGAGAACAATAACGAAATAAAAAATTTGCAATTAACATAATTCAAAGTAGATGCAAGAATATAAAAGATTTCCTGACTCGAGCTAAATCGATTTACCTATAATATTAATACATTTTATTAAAGTCTAAAGAAGTTATGGTCATTAATATTAGTTGAAAATCGAGTTTCATAGTAAACATTTTCTCATGTGCATAATTCAAAGTTGATGCAAGAATAAAAAGTATTCGTTGATGCGATACGAATTGATTGACCTATAATATGCATACAGTTCATTAAAGAGTAATGAAGTTAGGGTCATTCATAATATTTGAAAAAGTGTTTTTATTGTTAAACGTTTTTCATTAATATATTTAAAAATTGATGCAAGAACAGAAAAGATTCGTCAATTCTAGACGAATCGATGGACCTATAATATTAATATATTGTATCAAAAAGTGCCGAAGTTATGGTCATTCATATAAATTTGTATTTTTTTTTTTATCTTGGCACCCTCTATGAGGAAGTAAATATATTTGCTGATTAATCATAATAAGGAAGCAAAGTTCTTATCAAATAAGCACCGTAAAGTTGAAATAGAAATTCACCCTTTTTAATTTTTAATTCTTCAATTTAAAGGACCCCGCACGTTCCTTATGGAAATTAGGTTTCGGTTGAATTGGACCAATTTGACGTAAATCTAATTTCTATAACGATCGTGCAGGACTGTGGGGTCCTTGGTAATAAAGCGAACAATTAAAAATGAAGATATTTAATAAGTAAAACTATATTGAAATTTAAATTTGCACAATTTTCAATTTGAAGCACTAACAGCTAAATTGTGCAATATTTCAAATATATGTAATATCATATTTGATGTCATTTGAAGCATTTGGATACGTTTTCCCTCTAAAGATTTGAAAAGTGCATTATTTTCAAAAAGTTCAAAAAGTTCCCCCTCATTTTCTATACAACTTCACAAAGGCGAACTATATTATTTTAATAAGACATTTTCATGTTCACTGTAATAAAATTCAAATTAATATTTATATACGCAGAAATTAATAAACTTCCAAATATATTATAGAAAAACATACAATGTACCAAATTTTACAATTAGAAAAACGGATATTGAGGATCAGTATCTGAAAGTTTGATTACGGTACGGGAAATAGGTAGAAAATTAAATAAAGTTAAAAAGAAGGAAAAAGGCGGTAAGAGAGGTACTCATGAATGAATGATTAAATCTTTCCTCCTCGGTCTCCCGTAAAAGCAATAAATTTTCAGAAACCTGCTTCTGTCCCGAGGGTAATAAGAGGGTTTGCGGTTTGTTTGGGGGATTCTTATTCACAAAAATGTAAATTTTTCAGTGTCTCGAAGTCTAGACAAATCCGATATCTAGGTGTCGTCGTCGTATCTGACGGGGCTTTAGGCTTAAAAGCTGGGAAACGTTAAAGGTGGAAAAAAAAGAATATTCCAACGAGGCGAGGGTTAACTCCTATCGAGGGGATGGATATAGATAGAGAATCAGGAACCGCCTTCAAACTTGAAGGGCGTTTTTGCACCCTCTAGTCTGGAGCTGGACGAGTGTGTGGATGGGACTGGTCAATGGATGTGGGGCCCCAATGCCGCCCTTTACCGATTCCCTTTCGCCGTTATTGTCCTCATACGGCATATGGGTACCTTTGTTCAAAGCATTTCGTCTCTTTTTAAACCCTCGCACTCTTACTATATACTTACAGTGTCGGAGCGAAAAGCAAGTAGGGTTCCTGATGCGTTCACCAAACCGAAAGGGGTTTCTTTCTCTTTGAAAACTTTTATTGTTTCCACTATTGGTAGCTGTCAAAAGAATCTTTCTTCGAAAAGGCTTGAGGCCAGACTGTGCCTTTTATTGATATTTTACTTTGGAAAGCCTAGAATTCACCTTTCTCAGCCTCGTTATTGAGATTTTATGTCCTCGAAGTTATACCAATTGATATATTTGGTTATTTTAATAAAAGAAGTTACCCCGGGTTACTATAGGTATAGGACATGGTCAGGGAAAACCTGAAAGAGTTAGGGAGTTTTCGGTTAACTGAAGCTGAAGTTTAGGGGTCATCCATAAATCGCTCTCTAGGTGTATTTCTGACATTTTCAATCCCCCTCCCCCCAACTCATGTGAGATACCTCCTAATGAAAATACATACATTTAAATTCTGTTAATGAAGTAAACATGGAACCTTAATAAAATTAGATTTAGAAAAGAAAATGTGTTAATAAGAGGTAAGTCTTACAAACGTATACTTATAATTTTATATTAACATCATAATAAGAAGGTATTCGTTTTATGTGAAAACTGATTCTAAAAACAAAACCGGTTTCACGATGATGTCTGTCTAGCGTCGCCGTCGTCGTTGTCGTTTGTATACTCTATATTTCTATAACTTTTGACAGACTAATCGTATTAGATTGCGCTTTAGCACAGTTTTTTAAGGACCAAAAAGAAAGGTGGAGTCCGCTAATCAGCCTTTTTTGACCAACGCTTCTGGCTTTAAACACACAAAAAAATGTAAAATTCAATTTTGGGGTCAAGTTATGCAATATACGTAAAAATGGTTCACCTAAGAAAGATCTGAAAATTTGTTAGAAACAATTTTTTTTAATAGAACGCATAGTTTTTGTTTTTATTGTGAAAAATAACATTGAAAATAATCCAATGAAATTTTTGAAAAAACGACATAAGATATAATAACATGTTTAATAGCTAACATTTTTGCCTGAATTAGATCTACAAATTTGCAATGCATATTTCGAATTGTAATAATATACATTTATTGAAATGATACATTTTTTCAGGGAAGCTGCAAATAAAGATTAATGCAAAATAAGGAACACGTATTAAAATAATCATGAAAAATAACATTTGTACTTTATTTTGCAATATCTGAGTAAGCATTCTCGAACCGAGGTACAGAAATTAATATAATATACATTTAATACAAGAGTTGAGCATAATATAGAAAAGTTCGCGTTTTTGAAATATTTTTATCGAGTGCGAAGCACGAAACACGTGATGAGAATATGTTCGTTAAAGCCGAAAGAGCTTTAACAAAATGGAATTCATTTTTACCAAATTACAAAATTGTAGAGAGGTTGACTTTTAATTTTAGAAAGTCTTTGCACAAATTGGGGGCCAGTATAAAGACCGAGCGAGGTGGTAAATACATTATCGAGCGCGAAGCGCGACATACAACAAACGCGCGCTCAAACTTGCGATCCGCGCGCACAGTTGAGAATTCATCTTGAGGTTAATAAATGTATTATTTGGTTTAAAATTTTATTACTTTTTGTCATTGCTTTTGGTAGGAAATTCAACTGATTTGTTAAAAGTTCCTTTTTTGGGTTGAAAATTCAACTATTTTGTAAAAAAATCAACTATTTGCTTCAGAATTAACTTTCTGGTGAAATTTCAATTGTTTCGTACAAAATTCGTCTTTTTGGCATACAAATTCAATATTTTGGATGAAATTTTGTTTCTTTATTGACTGTTCAATCTTTCTTGGTTGCAAATTTAATTCTTTTTTTGAAAATTCCTTGTTTAGGTTTAAAAATTAATCTATTTTAGTTGAGGATTCAACTAGTTTGTTGAAAATTCGTATTTTTTGGTTGAATTCAACTTTTTATGATTGCAAATTAAAATATTTTTTGGATGAAATATTAACTATACAACTTTTTATTGATAATTTATTTTTTTGGTTGAAAATGTATATCTTTGGTTGAGATTTTAACTATGCGTAAACAAACATTTATCTTGCATTAACGTTATTGATATCCTAGGTCCTAGGTGTAATGTAGTTTTTTATACCTGAAGGGGAAATTCTAAATGGAAAATTGCTCAGGGAAAAGTCAGGTAAAGTCAGAAAATTTCGAAATTCAGATGCTCTTCATCTGAGAAAGTGGACTCGAAAATTTCACTTCTGCCTTCTCTTTTCTGGGTTTTTTCGAAAGGTCAAAGGACAAGAGTCAGGTAAACTGTAAAGCAATATCGAAAGAGCTCAATTTCTAGAAAGTACAGAGTTTCATGACAGTGGAAATAGACTGTCCTTCTCGAACTGGTGAATATGAGCGATGGCGATTGGGAACACCTCGCATCTGCCACCCTCTTACCGGTCACCCTCGCTGACTTCGACGAATCCGACGGTTTGCTTTTACGGAGAGAAAGAGGAACCCTCGCCTCGCCTTGGTCTCTCACTCTCACGGCTCACCTCGCCTTATTCGCTTATTCCATCTGCCACCCACAGAGTTTAGTTCCAAGAGTGAGAGAATAAATGTCGAGAAAAGCTATATTCCCTATAAAATGCTTTTTCGGCTCCTCAAACCTGATCGATCATTTCAATGGCTTTCACCCTGATATTTAAATATCTCCTTGGTTACGTGAATCTGTGAATCCTTCTTGACCCTGGAATCCCCCTCTTTCTACAATCTTCTGATCAGTTCCAGGCGGGAATGCCAAGATGAAATTATTTCGTTACAATTTAGGACTGGCAATGCAGGTTTCCTTTGTTTGAAAATTTTGGTTGATGGACTTGGTCGATGATTCTTTTTTGAAAGCACAATCCACTTTCCTCCATTGAGATCGATACGTCATGGCTTGCTTTTCGAATCCTTGAAAACGTCTCAACTTTCTCCACAGCTTGCCACGCTTTCTACTTTGTTTCCTCCACCTTTCTTTCCATACGTTCTCTCTAAGGTCCGAACAAGAGGATTCACGATCTTAGACGGAAGGTAATTGGAAGTGACCTGGAAAGGGAAACGAGGTCTTGGTACCTCTCGAACTCCTCGACACACGACCGCAAAACCCGAGGCAAAACCCCGGATTTCATTTGGGAACACCAAACAGAATGCGAATCGAAAAATATTGTCCCTCTTCTGTGACCGCAGCCGAGGGACGTCATCTTCAAAAAATCGAGGACTCTGCTTTCAGGCCATCCTAATAACAATTTCTGGTGTGCATGTCAAGTAAAATTCCTTGAATATTACCTGCATCTTTCTTATTTGATTCTTTTCTACTCTTATTTGTATTGATAATCTATCCAGACATTTTTTCTGAAGAAGCCTTTCTACGTTTTCACAATTCGTTCTTTTCTCGATTCTCAGCTTTTACTTGATACTCTGTAAATCTGAATGAGTAAAAATTCAACTAATCAAATCAGTACTAAGAATTTTAACTAATATACATCGGTTTTTTGTATTCCATTGATTGAAATAGTAACATATATTACAACAGTCTCACCTGAACTCAAAATCGTAACTTACAAGAAACCAAAAACACATTTTTTTCAATTGCATAGATAACAGTCTTCACAGGCTAAAATGCTCTAAAAACAGACGAAATGAGAATTTTTACCGAAGTAAATAGATGAATTTTTAACCAAATAATTAATTTTTCAACCAAAAAGATGACTTTTTAATCTAGAAGATTTTTAACCAAAAAATATGAAATTTCTATCCAGAAGAGAATAATTTTCAAACCAAAAAGAAGAGTTTTAACAGTAAAGTTGAATTTTCAAGATGAAAGGACGAATTTTCTATAAAACAATTGAATTCTATTTCCAAATAGTTGATGTTTCTACCTCGGTTTCTACCTAAATAATTGAATTTTCAACCAAAAAGGTTTTAACAAAATTGTTGAATTTTTATGAAAGTAATAACAAAATTTCAACCAATAAAGATTAATAAAATTCTCAATATAAAATATAATAGTAGACTTTTCAAGCAGAACGAATTAACTTTTTATAACAAATAGTTGGATTTTCTTATTGGTTTCTATTAATTCAGTTCACATTTAATTAGAAAAACGAAAAAAGGATTAAAGAATGAAATAGGGGAATAACTATGAAGCGTGCGATAAATAAACAGGAATTGTAATAATTTATGGACTAAACTAAAGAATAATAATTAAAATGAACATTTACGTTCAGTTTTAATACTTTTAAAACATTAGTCTCTGTTGTTTTCTCATACTATTGCTATTTATATATTATGAAGTTGAACATTCATAAGTAAATGAAATATTTCTTGCATTAAATGCATTTGTGTAAGAAAACTTAGATTGAAAATGTTTAGGAAATCTATAATTATGAGTTTGGATAAATTTTTCATAGTTTTGGATAGTATATTTTTACTAATTGTCAGCGTCCGAATTCTAGTTACAGAAATTCAAATTTAGAGAGTATTTTGTGTGCTAGTTTATGTACTGTTATATATAATTTAAAAAAAAGAGTTAAACAACCACCGCAAGCAGTTGTACTTCTTTTTTTTTTGTATTCAAAAAAGTTTTGCATTCCATGTTCCTGCCTTTAGGTTTCGACCTCGGTTTCGACAGATTCAATTCAATATCTTTATTATCATTTGTTCAATAGCTAGTAAATACACACCATCTATAGTACAATGGCCACCCATCCAATAATAACCCAGCCAAGCGCTGCTCAACTTCGATGATAGAATGAGAAGCCATAAACGATTACACGTATCCAAGTGGACATATATCCTTCTTAATTTAATACAAACTAAAATAACTAAAATGTTATCATTTCAAGTGAGACTGCTTCTAAATTTGAATTGCATATTTAAAACTGGGCAGTTTGAAATTAATTTGAAACAAGCCTTCAGATTTGGATTCTTCCATCTTTGATTTCTTCAAAATTTCTATTCTGATCAATATTTTCATTCATCAAAAATGTAAGATCGAAAAGAAATTCAAATTACTTCCAAATTTATATGAGTCTATAAATCTGGATTAGTTCATGATTTGTTTTGTAATTATTGTTTAACTATATACTTTTTCAGTCTAATAACCTAATTTGAATTTTCTTGAATTATTCAAATTAGTGAAAATTAGCTAAAGATTAATGACTTTTGGCTGAAGATTAATCAAATTATAATTGAATGAATCAGCGATTGATTTTTTGCTTTCCAATTGATAATTTCCTACAAATTCAGATTTATGCAGAATACTATTTTTTTTTTGCAAATTATTATGACTTGTACTTTTATCTGTTTGACTTTTTCCAGGCCAAGGTTATTGACAAATTAGAATCTCACCAAACTTGATTGGCTTTATGCTCGTATGTCTTTCAGTTTCAATTTCTGTAACGAAAGATATTTACAAGTTAAATTTGCATCCAACTTGCTTGGCTTCAAGCTTGGATTTCTTTCAATTAGAGTTTGAAGTCAGGATCAGTTTTTTTCAGGATTTTTTCTATCATTTATGTTTTCAAATATGAACTCTTTTAAGTTTGAACTTAATTTTGGAATTGGTGGCATTAAAAATTGAATTTTAAAATGTTCACAGAAACAAGGTGTAGTTTAGCAATACCACGCTGAATACACCAGTTCCCGTAAGATCACTGAAGTTAAGCAGCGTTGGGCGCGGTTAGTACTTGGATGGGTGACCGTTCGGGGAATACTGCGTGGTGTTGACCCGTCGTGGGTGTGGTGGACCCACACTGGTAGTATTTATCCACCTAGAAACACTAACCGAATCGGGTAGTGAGGCAATGAACTTTCGAGTTCGAAATGCTAATCAATTTTTTTTTTTTTTTTTTTTTAGATTACTGCTTGCTTTTGTTACAACTTACATCTTAATTTAAGCCTGTTTTTAGACTATTTTAGCCTATTTTGTCGCTCAAAACAAGACCTCTTTGTCTCAAAACAAGGCCGATTTTTTTCATTCAAATCTTTTCTTTCTGTGTAATAGATTCTACCTAAAACTTACTCATAAGCGTACTTTTTGCTACAAAATAAGACTCCTTTGTCTTACAACAAGACCCTGTTTCTTATAACAAAACCTTTTTTCTGTATTATAGAAATTTCTGTAATGTCTCCTGACTATTATTTTTTCTAAATTTTTGTCGAGTCTAATTCACAATTTTATCGTCGAGTCAAGTATGAAGTATCACTATTTTAAAGGCATGTGCAAAACATTGTTATAATTTATTATTTGTCAACTGAGGTCCGAAGTAAGACTTGAATTTAATACACCAAAAACAGTGACATGTGAAAAATATCTCTACCCCCATAGTTCATAGAGAAAAAAAGTTTTATTTTTAGAAAGGTGGTCTTGTTTTAAGACAGGGGTTCTTTAACTGTAAGCTAAAAAGTAAAATCAATTTATGGTGTGTGTAACAAAATGAACTATTATTTATCATAACTATTAAGTTTTCGATTAATATAATATGTCATGCTTCAAAGTCGTTCAAACTAAATTCTTTTTATTTTACGCAGGAATATAAAAAGTTTTTAATTGATGGGTGCAAATGCATAAGGAGTCAGGCGTCATTTTCCACTTTTTCAGGAGAGAGCAAAAACTTGTCGTAAATTTTGCAGGACCATTAACAACAAAAAAAGATGACAGTGCTTTCGAGGTATTTTCATGGTCTATCGAAGTAAAAAAAGCTTGCTTACAAAAAGCTATCTAGTTTCGAGCAAAATAATGTAACAGGTGATGTTTCGAGGTGATGTTTCGTGACCCTATAGACTTTGAACAATAATTGTGAAATGAATGTACAGTTTAGAAAAAACTGAAAAATCTTGATTCTAACTATTGAATGGGCGGATTGAAATAAAAAAAGTTTGCTTTAAAAAAATTCATCTAGATTCGAGATAGTTGGATAATCAGTTTTTACGTTGTCTAGTACTGAATGCAGTGGACAGCAGAGTAATCACAAATAAGTATGGAATTTTGAAAAATTGAAATTTCTTACTTTGAGATTGGCAAGAGCCTATATTCGCCAACTTTTGCCGACAAGAATGACTGTAATATTATTATTTTTCTTGTATTTTTTATTTGAAGTTTATCTCAGTTTAAATGAGGAATAGTAAATATATTATATTGTCTTATTATTTAACTTATTTATGATTTTTTTTAGTAAGTAATTAATTCAAGGTAATGAAGGAAATTTGTTTTCTGTTTTGAAAATGTGGTACCAAAAAAATTCATGGCGGGAATGTGTATTCGGTTTATTGTGATTTTTTAAACAAATAAACCTGATTGCGAAAATATTGGCACTTAATTCCTTAGGAATAACCACCCTTCAGTTACAAAACTCGATATTTTGTTTAGGACAAAAAGGTCTTTCCGGGATTGTTTTCTTAAACATTCAACTTTGAAGCTTGAAAACTGAACTTTTTTGTTGCAAATTCAACTAGTTTGTTGAGCATTCAGCTTTTATGGTTGAAAAATCTTCTTTTTTTTTTGAAAATTGAACTGTTTTCTAAAAAAAAAAATCTATTTTTTGGTGTGGAAAATTCAACTGTTTTTACTCAAAGGTAAATCTTTTTTGTTTTGAAATTTGATTCGTTTTTTGACTGCAAAATCTGCCTTCATTGAAATTTTATCTTTTTGGTTTTAAAATTTATCTTTTTTCATAGAATTTTAATCTTTTTTGGTTAAAAATACAACTTTTAGTTGAAAATAATAATCTGTTTTGGTTAAGAATTTCATAAATCATTTCTTTTGATTGGAAATTCAACTATTTTGCTGCAAATTCAACTCTCTCCTCAAAAAATCGTCTTTTTAGCTTGAAAGTTCGCCTGTTTTTGGTTGAGGTTAAATTTTTTTCTTTAAAAATCCGATCATTTGGTTGAAAATTCAACTATTTGGTTGATAATTCGATTATTCTGTTAAAATTCGTTTCTTTTGCTTGAATGAGCAACTATTTTCTATTTGATTCTAAATACAACTGTTTAGTTGAAATTACATTTTGTTGTGGTTGACAATTCCACTATTTTGATAGAAAATTGAACTATTTGGTTAAAAAAAAACCTCTTTATTTTTGGCAAAAAATTGAATCCCCTTGGTTGAAAATTCATCTTTTTGGTTGATAATTAATCTATTTGTTATAAATTAAACTCGTTGGTTAAAGATTCATCTCTTTGGTTTAATATTTAACCATTAACAATTTGATAAAAATTCAACAATTTGAAAATTCATGTACTTTGTTGAAAAATCTTATTTTTTTGGCAGAAAGTTAATCATATTCGTTTAGAATTGATCTTTTTAGGTAACAATTCATCTGTTTTGTTGAAAATGCAATATTTTTACTTGAAAGGTTAGAAATTTAAAGCATTTCATATTAAATTCAATATGGCACCTACATTAATTTTATATAGAAGAAGTTGTTCCCCTATTTTTGTGAAAAATCACCCTATTTTCCCTGTTTTGAGAGTATTTTGGGCTGTGAAGTCTGCCATTGTTTTAGAAGCATCCCAACAATTCACATTCATATTCAGATCCTCTGTTACCCATGACTAACAAATCCAATTAAAGGATTAATTGCTGCTGCATGAGAAAATGCGTGGACGTGAATGAAGCTATTGTGGTATGCCAGGACAAAGTGTGGCGACAAATAGTTTATAAGAAATGTCAATGGAATGAATGACGCCTGAAGCGATAAATCTTCTATACTAATGGACCCGAGTGGAGAGCTTTACGTGGTGATTTTGTGAAGCTTTTCGCTTGGGGTGATTGCTAAAGAGATTATTCAGTGACCTGGGTCGGAGCAGTGTTGCAGAACGAACGTGTTATTTAAA
Organism: Andricus quercusramuli; assembly: GCA_932178445.1. NCBI lineage: Eukaryota > Metazoa > Arthropoda > Insecta > Hymenoptera > Cynipidae > Andricus > Andricus quercusramuli. Next base: position 22,918 of record CAKNXH010000851.1, on the reverse strand, counting down.
TAAACAACATGGGAACTCTAGATTAATCTACCTCCCCCCCCCCCCTCCCACCCTTCACTTTTCTCATATGAATTGTATGAGAAAACTGACTCAGTCATGCTTACCCCGAAAGGGATATGGCTTAATGGTATAATAATAAAATTGACGTCGATAGTTTTTTTTTTAATATACGAATTTTTATAAAAGACTAGCTTCCACGATATTTCTCCCCAGCCTTCCCATTAAACTCTACTACATCTACATCTGAGTCGAGTCAGGCCCGATAAAAGATCAGCAGAGCATTTTTTGCAAATCTCGTGCAAAAACCTCAACCCTGTATCTGTACAGTGTACAGTGTAGCAATGAGGTCACTTTTTCTGCCTGCAATCCCCCTTGATATCAACTTGAACTCTCAAAGCGTAGTTCGTGGAGCGTGTAAAAAAGCGTAAGTCCCGGCCGGCGGGCGATCCTTACGGAAACGGCGCGCTAAGATAAGTTGTACGTATATAGTATATATAGTTATATGCTATACAATAGTATAGATATAGACGAATGTGGAGTAAAACTTAGCGGACTGGAGCGTCGAATGGAGTGGCATAATCGTGGCTCGAAAACGAGACGAGACGCGAGGTGAAGAGAGTTGACCTACTGTCGCAAAGTGGCTCAGGGCCGTCGCTGTCCAAATCGCATTCCCCACCCTGCTCTTTCGACCCATCATCCGGTATTATATAGTTATAGTATATACGAGTACGCGTTTTACGCGCAAGGGTTTTTCTATCCAACTACCTCCATCCATTCCCTCCTCCCTTTAACCTCTGAACCACCACACAACCCCAGAACCTCACAAGAACCTCCCTTGACGAAAGAACGAAGCCCCTGTCCTAATTTTCACCCCAAACTGCTTCGCAATGGCTCAGAGAGCTTCTCCAAATAATCGAGATTCGAGATGCTGGCTGGCTGGCTGGCAGAAAGCAATTCCACGAGTCTAATAAAATATTGTCTGGAGAAAGGGAGAAACGTCCTTACCTCTTGTACAACTTCCGGTGAAACGTTTCTGAAATATTGAGCAATCTGAACTGAACTCCTATAGCAGAGGAAATTGTTACATGTCCCCTAAAATAGGCTTTCAGCAGCTAAAGCTTGAAATCTAATTTATCTCGTATAGATTTGTTTTATAGATTCGTACATTCCAAGCCCTATAAGTTCTCTAGATTTCTGAAAGGTAGTTTGAATGTGTGAGCCCTGAAAAAAATATGCTCAGGTAGAGCAGCCCAAGAGCAGCCTTGTCCCTATTTTTCTTATTTTATTTTTGTCTCACAAGTACTCTTTTTTTTACATTTTTTTCGCTCTAGTTTTCTATCTTTTTCAGCTGAGGCTACGTACTTACAATTTTTAAGAATGCCAATTCAAACTTCTTGTCTTTCCTTTATTCCTCTCTTCCTCTTCCAGCTTTTTTCCTGTTTTCAAACAACTTTTTTTATCGTTTCTTCGCTTAAGTTCGAAAAGAATTAATAGAACCCAATGAGAAAGTTCAACTCTTTTTGGTTGCGAGTTAATTAATTTTAATTGAAAAGTCTACTATCATATGTTTGGTTCAGAATTCATCTTTTTTTGTTCAAAATTTTATTATTTGATGGATTTGACTGAAAATTCAACTATTTTGTTAAATGTAATTTTTTTTCAATATTCAACTGTTCTGTTAAGCCCTCGTCTTTTTTAATAGAAAACTCCTCATTTTTGTATTGAAAATTCATATTTTTTGTTTAAAAACTTCACTATTTTGGTAGATAATTTAAATCTTTTGGTAGAAATTTTATCTCTTTTTGTTAAAAATGCAACTGTTTAGTTGACAAATAATAATCTGTGTTGGTTGAGGATTCAACTATTTTATTGAAAATCCGACTTCTTTGGTTGAAATATTTACTATTACATTTTTGGTTAGAAACTCATATTTTTTTGTTGAAAATTCAACTATTTTGTTGAAAAATCTTTTTGATAGACAGGAGTAAACATTTTGCTGATTTTGCTGTATTTCCGTGGCCAAAAAACGTCCCTGCAAAAAAAATCATGTGCCTCAGAAATCATGTGCATTTCGCAAAAAATTAAAGTCAAAATATCTATATAAATGAATTTTCATCAAAAGTTACCTGCCAACAAAAAAATGTTGTTCTTAAAAAAAGATCCATTTTATTGAAAGGAATAATTGTTGTCTGAAACTTTTTTCCAAAAATTTAGAACATTTTAAAATATTTAAAAAAAAAGAACAAACAATGCAGAAAGTATCACCTGTTTCATCAAATTACACGCACGTCTAAACATATTTTTTTAACAAACGGGTTTTTATATTTCAAAAGGCTACATTTTTTCGCAAACTAACATCATTTTAGTATAACGTCATTTTAGTGAATATAGCAAATAAAAAATCAGTTTTATATCAAATATGTATTCGGAAAATATCTATCATTATTATAATAAGTTAACCATTTTCTGAAAAATTGAATTAGCGAAGAGTTTAATAAAGTATCTCTGATGTTTCTTGAAAGTATTATATTTACAATAATAGTTTAATGCTAACAAAATAGATTTGAAACTATTTTCAACCAATTTTTAATACCCGAAATTTAAATAACCGTTAAATATCATTTAATTTGCTTACTTCATTGGAAGTACATTTTTCGTAATACATCCTAATATAATTTCAATTAAATTTTATGTGATTATTATCAGAGAGAGACAGTAATATTACTATATAATATATTATATTGTATTTATATTATATTCTAATATCTAATATGTATATATATATATATAATGTAATATAATGAAATCTTTATAATATTATGTAATATAATTTTTTATATTTAATAATACTTAGAGAATGAGTTTTCCTTCGGGTTTGAAACTTCCCGCCTTTAAGTGTAATTTTCCTTTACACCGCCAGGGAGATGCTGTCATTACGGACTAGTTAAAACTAGTTTGTGTACAAGAAAGAAAGAAGTTGTAACAAATTATTGAACTAAAGATTTCAGTGTTTAATCAAATTATCCATATAGTCTGCGTTTATATAATAAAAGGTATACCGGAATGTGTTTCTTCAAGTGACTAGTGCTTTTTATTACTAAAATTACAACAAAGATATGTATTCGGTTTTAATAATTTTTGTTCTATTTATACTGCTTTGCACTATAAAGAATTATATATTTTTTACAAAATATTTAATGTGATAGTAGTTTCGGACGTATTTCAAAATAATTTATTTCAAATATCCGATAATAAATTAATTATAGTATTGAATATCAATGTGTATTGTTGTTAAACAAAAATAATAGAAATGAAGTTTTTACTGCGAAAAAAGCAAAAGCAAGCAACAAAAAATCAAGCAGAAAGCTTAAAAGAAAGATGAGCGCCATAGAAAAAGAAACATTAGCAATGTAGATCAACTTTTACTTTCCTCTGATATTTCACGATATTTCCTTGTAAGAATAATAAATAAGGTAATATATTTTATTTCAACTGTTCAAATTCCTGTTATATTCTAAATGGTCAGAATATACATTTCAGTATTGGAAAAACAACCGACCTTAACTTAAAACTTAAAAGATAAAGTATGATGATTATAAATTTAGTAATAAAGTTTAGAGTTATTCAAAGGAGTCCGAATTATTTCTTTGCAGACACTCCTTATATATATTTTTAATTGAGAAGATAGTGATTTACATACTATTGGAAAGTATCCAGAACATTTAAAAAGTAGAAACAACCCTGATTGATCTTCCATTCATAAAATATTATTCATTCAATTAAACTTATGGACTTATTAATTTCAATATTTTGTGCAAACTGCGCGGATGGTAAAAAATATTGACCAAGTTAAAAAATGCGCTTCTACATATATTTTTAATGTAGGAAAAAAGTTTGAAATGTGTGCCTTGAGGTTTGTTTTTGAGTTTTTTTGCTGAGAATGACACTTTCCGTGGAAAAGCCCATATAAGTAGAAACTGTAAAAAAATGTGGAAGACATAAAAAGGTGGGGTTTATCATAAAATATTTTTTATTTTTTTCTTCAAATTTTGAAAACATGAAAAAAATATCTTATCGAAAACCCCACCCTTTTTTATTCCTACCAATATTTCTGTAATTTTTTTTGCTAAAAGAAGAAAGAAAACAATAAATATCTCAATTATCTCTAAAGTGATATAGGTTTAAAGAACAATTTTTTTTAAACAAAGCGCCAAATTCAAATACGCATAACTTCGTAGAAAATTTTGTTTTCGCAAATTGGAAAAATAATTATCGTCTAATTTCTTCTAAGAAACAACATATGTTATAATCCGTTTTGGTTTAGGATTCAACAATTTTGATAAAAATTCGTATTTTGTGGTTGATGTATCAACTATTACATTTTTCGTTGAGGCTCCATCTTTTTTTATGAAAATTCAGGTACTTGGATGAAAATATTGAACTATTTGTTGAAAATTTTGTTTTGTTTTGTTAGAATATAGTTTAGTTACTGAAAATGTAACTATTCCATTTTTGGTTGATAAATGTATTGTTTTTAGTAGAAAATTTAACTGTGTGGTTGAGAATTCATGGTTTTTGTTAAAAATTCGCCTTTTTTAGTAAAAAAAATTAATCTTCTTGGCTTAAATTTCATCTTTATGATTGAAAAATCAACTATTTGTTAAAATTACTTTAAATAACTACTTTAAATGTCAGGAATTTAAAGCGTTTCATATTGTATTCAATATAGTACATATACAATAATTTTATTTAAAGGAATTGATTCTACTATTATTTCCCTAATTTTGTGAAAAATCACTTTAATTCCCCTGTTTTGAGAGCCGAAACCCCCGGTTTTACAGTGGTGTCTGACTGCCTGTCGTTGTCGTCTGTATACCGGATAACTTTTGAAAGACTAATCTGATTGGATTGTGCTTTGTCACACGAATTTAGGAACCAAAAAGAAATATCAAGTTCGCGAATCAGCTATTTTGGATACAAATTCAAAAAGGTAAAGCATTTAAAAAATTTTTGTGACCATTTTTTCTTCAAGATTTAAAAACTCTATGTACGGCTATTCATAAAACTTGGAAACTTGAACAATTTATCCTCATGACTTTTTTCGATAAAAATAAAATTATCAAAGTTATAGCATTTTCAAAATAAAAAAATAAAACATTTTAAGCCAAATAACGCAGGCTATGAAAAAAGTTAGGAGAAGAAAAACGTTTCTGTTTGAAAGCTCTACATCTACAAGATTATCATAACAACTTTTTGAATTTTTTCGAAAAATCGAAAATTCAAATTTTTATCGCACAAAAAATAATGAAAAATAAAGAATTACATTTTACGGTGAACTAGGCAAGATACGAAAAAGATGAATCAATAAAAATTCTGCACCCACAACAGATCTACAAATTTGTTAATAATCACTTTTTTGTAGGACACGTAGTTTTTGTTTTAGTCGGAAAAAACAACAATAAAAATAAAAGAATTAAATTTTTGGACAAACGAGAAAAGCTACGAAAAAAATAATAACACAAAACATGTTCACCCGAAGAAGAGTGAAAACTCATCCCAATTTCTCATCAATAATTTTTTGATAGGACGCGTAGTTTTTGCTTTTATCGTAAAAAATAACATTGAAAATAAAAAACATTCGCGCGCCATAGGCATATATATTTGGCCTCACATATTTATATTTTATTATTATATATAAATATATACATTTTTTCCGGTAATAGCAGCTTTATTAAGGTTAATTAAAGTTGAACCATTTTAATTAATTACTGAATAATATGAATGCATTTCTCTGTGTAAAGAACGTGTAGTCCACTTAACTGAATTTTTTTAATTGGAATGACTTAAGGTATAAAATGAATACATTAAATGTATAGAATGAATAATTTGAATATCCTTATTTGTTCCCCAGAACATAAAAATATTCTTACATTTTCTTTGGACGTTCGTTTTTATCATTGTCCAGGTCTTTAATCGTCTTAAATTAAAACAGGTGTCTGGGATATATTTAGCATTGCGAATTTTTCCATTGTTATCAAATAAATTTTGACATAAAACCTTACTTTAACATGCAAGATGAATGGGACCAGGGATGCCGGAATTCATGGCTTCCAGAAACCTTTTTTAGGTTTGGGTAATTTGATTTGGAATATGTATGTTTTCGTATTTATTCACAATTTGAATATAAATATTAATTTAACTCAAATAATTGGTAATAATTAATAACTAACGAGAGTATCCACTAGGCTAGGTGATAATTGGCCACATTTCCATAAATGAATCAATCGTTCTCTCGTCAGAATTCTGTTTTCTTTCCTTTCAATATATAAGTTCAAGGAGTCGTGTTGTTACGCAAATAGTTCATATATTGTCGATATCCTATATGGAAATAAATTAATGTTAATTTTTTACTATTACACTACTCCTTTTTATATTGTGAAAAGAATAATTTTTTTAAATAAAAATAAATTAGAAACATAATAACATAAATCTATAATATTTACAAATGATAAGATATAGAAAAAGATAACAAATTTTAAATTATGTGAAATGTTTCTTACGAATGCCGAAGTGGGTCAGTGAATAAGAGCAAATATGAAAAAAGAATGTCAACCAGTTTTTCTTGCAAATTGTCAATTAATTCTCCATTATCATTGTAGGCGATAAGAGTAAGTCGACCGTCGAGTGATTTGTTTAATATTTTGAATGGATCCTACAAAGTAAATCGATGTTAAAAATTGTTTACCAAAGAATCAAGCTATTATAAATCTTTGCGAGTCCAATGTGTGTTAATCGATTCGAGGACTTCCTTCCTACATTCTTGAAAGGAATTCTTCAATCTTCCTGGAAGATATTTCTCCAAAATCTTTCTTTGGTTTCTTGTAAATTTGTTACCTAATTATCTGGCGAAATTCTAGCGAATTTTTATTTCTAATTTTGTTTGAAAATTTAACGTTTCCTCAACCGTTCCTCAACGCGTCCCGCCGAATGGGTGCGCATTCGCAAGTTTTGTTGGCTCAACAAAACTTTGTTCAGGACAAACAAAATGAGGCTCAACCAAATATGTTTGTGTTAACAATCAAATATTTTTTCTTCGGGCAACAAAATAATTTTTTGCAAATAACCATCATTTTTCAGTGACAACACAGACTGTTCAACAGAATGGTTTTGTTGCGATAAGTAAATTTTTTTTCTCAGTGCGTCAACCATTCTACATCTACATAATTCACGTTTTGCACGCTGGTTAGAACGTGAGAAGCAGCACTCGATGGCATTATCTCGAGTTTATCAAGTTGATTCGAGTCATGGAAACGCCCCAATGCTCCATGTTATAAAAATACCCGTATTGCCACACGTGCCCCTCGATGCCCTTTATATGCATTCGATTACGAGGCTTATTCACTCTAAAGTACCTTTTAGAAGTAACAATGCAATTGAATGTACTGTCACCATTCCACCCTCGTCACGCTTCATTTTCGTTGATTTAAGTTACAGGCTTGCACAAGCTGACAATTTTAAATAGTTACCATACCGAAATGTTGCTTCTTCGTAATTTAAACATAAATGTTTAGAGGTAGCGCACGACCCTTAAACCCTTAAACTATCCTAAAGCGTTTGAAATGTAATACATTCTTTTATTTTAAAAAAATCGTTGTAAAACTATCATGTGCGAATAACACGTAGGCTACAAATTTCAGTTTATAAATAAATTCACCCTAAAATTCGTGTAACGTAACTTTGAAGTTCTTTTCTGGATTTTATGAAACTGAAATAAAAATTTTAAGTCCAAATTATGTAAAAAATTTTACTATACACGTATTGAAAATAATTCTCGTAACATAAACATTTTTCCCTTTTCACCCTTATAATTCATAAAAAATAGCATTTTCTTTCTTCAAAACTTTTTATTTCAATATATATTTAATTTAAAAAAAAAGAGTTAAACAACCATCGCAGGGTTCTACTAAGAGTGACCGCCATCTAAACAATGACAATAGCCCCCAGTAGAACCGCGATAAATCACACTTATGGCCACGTCTCACACCTAAAATGAACATTTTTCCCCTTTTGACCCTTAATTCATAGAAAATTACATTTCCTTTCTTAAAAACTTTTTATTTATATGTAGTATACATTTATACAATAAGTATATTGAAATAAAAAGTTTTGAAGAAAATGTAATTTGGTATGAATTATTAAGGGTGAAAAAGGGCAAAATTTTTATTTTAAGGGCATTATTTTTCATCCTTGTGTATCAAAAATTGTTATATAATTTTTCATTTTCGTAACATGTGAATTTCAATTTCATAAAATTCAGAAAAGACAATAAAAAATAATTACGTTATATTTATATGTGTGCAGTGTTTTGTTTGAATTTTCCATTTAAATTTGGACACATTCTCAACATTGAACTTTTCAATATAGAAAAAAATGTAATTGTACATAGAACCGGTTTGATTTCCGTCGATTATTGAAATTTTTTAAATGCAAACTAACTCTTTCTCTTAAAAAATTAGTAATTTTTATTTTAAAAATATAACTCGGACTATGTAAAAGTTTTAAATCAAATTATACGATTCATTGATTCAAATTCGTGTACTTTAAGGTAAAATAAATATTTCTATGTCACAAATGTTTTTTTTTTCACAGAAATAAATATTTTTGTGGTTCTAAAATGCTACATACTACACAGAATAAACACGTAAAAGAGTTGATAAAATATTGATTCAACGAACAATTTACTTAACTCAAAAAATGTCTGCATTGTTTACAAAGTTTGAGTAGTTGAAGTACAAAAATAAAAAATCCAATTCCTATTGTGAGACTATGAGCTGTGCGCACCTGGCCGTATTTGTCCTGAAATACTCGGTACAAGTGATAAATTTGACAAAAATATTTTTTCAAACGAATCATGTATGAAGATATTTCAAAAATGCATTTCTCGATTCAATATATATGTTTATTTGACATTAATCACTTTATTTTATTTATCAAAAGAAACTCTTCTTTAGAGTGAATAAATTAATACATACGTAAGTTAACAAATTACTTCATGCGACCAATGACATGTTCTATTGGAATAACAATACCAACCCCCTTATATGAAAGAAATATCTCTTTCACGTAATAATTATCGCTTTTTAGTTATTTCAATACATATTTCGATGATTCAAAGAAAAAAAAAAAAAACTTGATTCACGCATTGATGAGTTACTTATTTCAAATTGAACGTTTTTTTATGCAAATGTTAAAAATCATTTAACTAAATAAATATTTCTTTGGATGTTCTTATTTTCAAAGACAAAGATATCAATTCGTTGAGTTAATTATCTCATATTCTCAGACTAAGAAGTATATATTTCTTTGTTGCAAGGAAATTACGCCTAAAGAAATGATTTCTTTGAACCAATACAAGAATTTTTTGAATTTAAAAAGTATTCAGTACAAATAAGTTAACGGTTTTCTTGGTTCAAAGAAATGGAATCGAAGCAATGCTTTTCTTTGGAACATATAGATACATTGGGTTAGGAATCCAGCGGGAGCCCAGCTACCCTATTGTAACTCTTCACAGGCGCTCTCCGAACAAAACATAAAATAAACATTGTTAATTCTGCAGAGAATAGAATTTTTTAAATTGATATTATGAATGGATTCCAATTCAGTTTTGAAATTATGTGAACTTTATATCCCAACCTCGTAGGACGTATAGAAATAAAGTTAGATATACGATTTTGTATAAGAACTTTTCGTCGTGACCTCGACAGACTACAGTTGCGGATTCTAACAGATTTCGATTTCAAATCATATCATTTTCACAGAGCTTCATGGAAGAACTATGCCAATTTTGACTCCTTTATGTGTTTTTTCTGTAAAGCTTCTTTAAAAGAGTCTTTCAAAGTTTTTACATTTTGAAAAAATACAAATATTCTGTGGGTACAAAAATTATTGTGAATTTTTCATTTGTACAGTTTACAATACCAAATAATGATATTAAATCATATTTTGGGAAAAGTAATTTTTGTTCAAGTTAGAATTTTTTGAAATATCAATAAAAAAATTACTGTTTTTAGATTTGGTTAATAAAAAACCTATTTCAAAATATTAAAAAATATACCCCTAAGATATTTGCATTTTGAAGTCATTCTTATTTTCAGAGTTTTCTAAAAATAAATATTATACAGGCAAAAAATATTTCTTCTTCCCTTCAGATAGAAAAGATTTAAGAAAATGCGTCTCTGATCACGCCGAGTCGCACATAACAAGAATAATTGGCGCGAAGCAAAACAGCGGAAGTTGACTGAAGAATTGAAGACATTGCAGAATTTGAATGCGTCAGTTGATTTGTTGTCGGTTTAGTATCATTTATTTTTGAGTAAAACTTTGCATTTTTCAATAAACTCTAGCTTTCAAAATTAATTGAACAATTATGAATTTAAAATAATACAAAAACTAAACTTTATATTTAAGCAAAGTATTAGTGAATTATTGTAAATTTTTCAATTCAGGTACAAACTTTCAAGTTTGTACAATTTTAGATTGAAACTCTTCTACTCCGAATATATGAACAAATCAAAAGGAGTTCAGAATCGCAATTAAGTGCTTGATATTTTCAAAGACATTTAAAAATACCAAGTCAGAAATATTAAAGATTTTACAGTTTAAAATGGAAGGTTTCGAAACTCTTTAAAATTCCTCAACAATTATCAAGGCTTTCAACTTGATATTGTAACATTTTAAATATTCGAATAAAATGCTTGATTGTTTTGAACATCTTTGTATTTAAAATTAACTAATCAGGAAGTACTAGAAATTATGTACGAAAGTGTACAATACTCATTACTCATGCTTTCAAAGTTCAAGCTTCATTAAAATTTCTTATTCAAACTGAACAAATTAGACAATTTTAAATTGAAAGCCTTACTACTTCAACAATTTAAAATTGGAAGCGTACTACTTCAACAATTTAAAATTGGAAGAGTTGATAGTTGATTTCTTAATTTTTGATTGATGCGTTGAACATTGTATGATTTCAAATTCTTAAATCCGCCGAAATTTAATCTATACCTGCATGTAATTTTAGGCTTAAAGCCTAAAGTAGTGAAACAATATAAAACTATAAATGTCCAGTCTTGAATAGAATTTCATATTCAAGTTTCACAAATGAAACAATTTTAATTTAATATCAAGTAAAAAGGAACCATATTAAATTGAATTCTTTAAAATACTCAAAAATTTCCTAATTCGAAGCCATTTGTTGAATAATTTCAAATTGAAAAGGTTCCAAAATTAAATAACTTGAAATTAAATAATATTAAAAATGGGTTCACTTCGGATTTCAATCGTTTAAAATACTATACAATTTAAATTCATAATTATTTACTTTTAAACGCTATAAGTTAAAAATTGTTAACTTTAAGAGTTATATCCTCAAAGAATGTTCAAATTGTATGGCTTTGGTTTTTAAATTGTATACAATTTTCAATGTTTTATTTTGATATTTGCAAGGCTTCTATTTTAACTATGATCTAATATTGAATTTTTGAATTTCAAATTATTTTTTAATCTTTTGAATACTAAAATTTTTTTCTAATTTGAATTGCAGGTTTTTTTGGAAATTTAAATGACAGTGAGAGATAATTTAATACCGGTCAAATCGAGGTCCAATTCCAAGAAATTTTGTGTTTGAAGTTTGAACGCAACACTATTATGTACATAAAAGCCCTGAAACGTAATTTTAAGATAAAATACATAACATAGCAATAACCGTTGATAAGAAATGTTTCATTCGAACAAAAGAATTGGTTTAAATCGTACAAAATGCATTAAAACTTATTTTTTCGTTTTAATCAAAAAAATTTTCTCTTTGTACATGCAAATTCAAGTCTTTATACATGGATCTAATAATTTCTAACGCTAGAAGTTTAGTGCGGTAAGTAAATAGACCAAAATTTCTGTTATTATTATAGTATAATTACAGCTCATTGCGTAAATATCGCCAAAGCTTAATTACATTGTATTATTGTCGAGTAATTGAAATACTATTAGGAGATACATCTGGAATACTTTTCTGCTTCAATTAAAGATAATTCGAGGTTCGTAGAAAGTCCAATCTTCTCGAGACGTAAGAAGTTCTCTTCCAATGGGAAAAGTTCTATCTGCATTCTGCATCTACATTCATATTTCTTCTTCTTAGGAAAGAGATTGTCAACGATGTCGCGCCTCGCGGAGCCCTTGAACGATTACAGTTCAGTCGCATACACTACAAAAAATGTTTGTTTGAATCGAACAAATATTTGTTTAAATTTAACAAATATTTATTTGACCCTATATCAAAGAAAGAATTTTGTTTGATCCAAACAAACATTTTTCTGAGTGTAATTTATTGCGGCTATTACATTTAATACGAGTGCAACTTGCTCAGCATAATTCATTCATGTGCTCGTTTATTAACTACTGTATTAAATCACAGATGTGGTTCATGTTTCGTCTTTAAACGAGGATACGTTTTTCATAATACTGGGAGAAAGTCTGATGAGCAATTAAATATATGTAACATTTTATTGAAACAAATTGTTTCAATCGTGCTGATTTAAAAGGATACTTAAATATTTCAAAGGTTGCTTCATGTTTTCAGTTGAAAGGTATTTTAAGTTCCGTAATACAAGTTTGGGTTGAAAATATCCTTACATTTTTTATCCAGGTTTTTTCTGCTTGTTGATATTTTAGTTTTGCTGGAAAAAAAAATATTTTTTTTCAATAGTAGTCGGGGATAATAAAATTTTTCAATTTATGTATGAGCATTCAAATTTAATTTAAAATTTACAAATAAGTTATCAATTAATTCATTAAATGGTCGAAGATAAGTAAACTCCTCAATTATTTACAGCCGCTTTTTGACATAATCGTCACGTAATATTTTTGATATTTCAGTTGAACATTTTGTATGTTACAGAGTAACATCTCACTTTTTATTATCTACAGATACTAACTTTGAACATCTAGATTACTATCCTATAGCTAAACATAAAATATATTGATCCTGAACATGTAGGTGTTTCTTTTGAACATCCATTTTTCTCCGTGTATTATATTTTTCTTTTAGAATTAATCTTTTTGTCGAAAATTTAACTTTCCGCGTTGAAAATGTATCCGTTTTTGGTTGAAGTTTAATCTTTTGTGTTTGAAAATTTGAATATTTGGTTTAAAATGCAACTGTTTCTGTTTGATGTTTAATCTTTTTTGTTTGTAAATCCGACCATTTGTTTGAAAATTCATCTTTGTAGGTTGAAAATTGAACTATTCTGTTGAAAATTAAACTATTTTATTAAAAATTCATCTTTTTTGCTCGAAAATTCAACTGCTTTTGCTGAAAATTCGTCCTTTGGTTGAAATAAACCAATACATTTTTATTTGATATGGTATTATTCCGTCTATAATACAGATTCTGTATTAGAAATGTTACAAGATTAAAATTCTGGTATTTGAATATTAGTGGTCGGGGAAATATCATGGAATTTTGAAAATGAAGTTTTGCGGCCACCGTGTGAAAGAAAAGGTGGTTAGGATGTATTGTTTTTAAATCACATACATTGTGTCTATTGAAAATCACACAAACGTTTACAATTCAAAGGGATTTTGTTGGCCACTTTCATTATTTGCTCCCGCCCACGAACCGGGAGTGAAAATCAATGGGTTGACCCAGCCGTTGGGACTTTCGAATTACCTCTTTTCTACAGTTTGCGCCACTCACTATTTCACTCAGTCGACCATACAGTTTTCACCATTCACTCTTTTGTCTTGAAATAAGCTCTGTTTTATTTTTTTTATTTTGTGCACTCGATCCTCATCATTAATAAGAGGGCCGAATGTGAAATTTAAACGTAAAAGGTTAATTATGTGAAGTTGGCTATTTCGATTCTTGGTATTAGTTCGAATTGAAATTCATGTGCAAGTAGAGTCAAAAAAACTTTAAAACAATATTTTGCTGTTTCTAATTCTAATTTTAAAAAAATACTATTCAAAATCAGGGTGGTCGGAGGTCAGAGGAACCTGGAAATCAGAGAAAAGTCAGGGATTTAAAAAAAATCTTGAATAATTATGGGAATTTCTATAAGAGGCACTGTAAAATTTAGGCCCTGGCTACGTGTACTGAAATTTCGGTATAAGTAGCCAGATTTTTTCGGTTCAAATAGGGGGAGCTGAAAAAGGGGCTATTTGTACCGAAATTTCGGTTTGTATAGCTGCATTTTTTCGGTACGCGTAGACACTTGCTAAAATTTAAATAACTGTCAAGTACATATTCTACGTTGACAGATTCTATGTTAAAAATGTTACAGTTTTAAGATTCTGGTATTTGAACATTAATGGTCAGGGAAAATGAAAAATTAGTCAAAGAAAATTGAGGAAATTTTGAAAATGAAGTTGTGCGGGCCACCCTGGTATAAGTTAATTTCACTTCATTTTTAAATTTTATATTAATTAAATATATAAATATATTTATATGAAATATTAAAGTTAATATTATAAGTAGGTTATCGGCACAGACTAGTATTACGGAATTTTCCGTAACGTTATAACCCTGCAAGAACTGGAAAGTCTTATGGAAAATTCTATTAGACAGTTCGTAATTTATTTGCCTTTTATTTCTACTTCTTTTTTGCAGTTGCTTCCTCCTGGCGATTATATTTTTAGTTAATACTTTTATTATATGGTTGAAAATTCAACAATTTTGTTGAAATGTTATCCTTGTTGGTTTTAAATTCAACAGTTTTGTTGAAAATTTGTTTTCTTTGCATAAAATTCAAGTTTTTGGTTTGAAAATAAATCTTCTTTGGCTTCAGAATCGACGATTTTATAAAATCAACATCATATTCATCTAATTTTTTGGTTGAAAATTAAATTATGTACTTAGTTGAAGTTTGAACCACTTTGTTCAAAAATATATATTTTTTTTTGTTGAGATACATCCTTTTAGATGAAAATTCATCTCCATGGTTGAAATTTTTTGTTCTAACTGAAAATTTAACTCATCCAGTGTAAAATTCATAATTTTAGTTGAAAATTGTTCTCTTTGGTTGAAAGTTTGACTAGTTTGTTGAAGATTGACCGTTTTTAATTGAGAATTAAACTACTTGCGTAAAAGTTGAACTTCTTTGTTAAAAATGTATTCGTTTAGTTGAGTTCATCTTATTGAAAATTTAACTATTTTGTTTGATTTTTTTCAAATAATTTTTTTTCTCTGAAAATGTAACTTTTCCATTTTTGGTTGAAGATTGAACTTTCTTAGTTGAACATTCGTCTTGGCTTGAAGGTTCAACAATTTGAATAAACTTTTTTCCTTTTTTGACTGAAAAATCTTTATTTGTTGAAAATTTGCCTTTTTGGTTGGAAAATTCAACAAATTTGTTAAAAGTTAAACTTCTTTGTTACAAATGCATTTTTTTGTTTTAAGATTCATCATTTTAGTTTAGTTGAAAATTCATTTCTTTGGTTGAAAAATTTTTTTTTTCTCTGAAAATTTAACTAGAAGAAATTTCATCTTTTTTGGTTGAAATATCAACTATTACATTTTTTTGCTATTTTTTCTACGCAGAAAAATAGATGTTTACCCGTAATATCTAGAAGTTCAGGGTTAACATATTTGATATTTAACTATATAGAACAGCAATCTAGATTCTATATTTTCAAAGTTGGTATCTGTAGATATTAAATTATAGTTAGATGTTACTTTGTAATATCCGAAGTTTTCAACTGAAATATCCGAAATATTAAACGGAAATTTATGATTATTTCAAATAGTGACTGTAAATGCAACTGTTGTTGATTGAAGTTTAATCTTTTTTCACTAAAAATTTGAGCATTTGTTTGAAAATTCATCTTAGGAACCAGTAAGTTGAAAATTGAACTGTTTGGTTAAAATTTCAACAATGTTGTTAAAAATTTATCTTATTTTGTTGAAAATTCAACTGTTCTATTAAAAGTTCGTCCTTTTGGATTGAAAATTCATCTTTTATGGTATAAAAATCATCTCGATTTTTTAAAGATATTACTCCGTATCGGTTTCTAATAATATTGATTTATTTAAAAGTCCAAATGGCCAATATGATGCCATAAAAAAAGTGAGAACCTTAGATGAATAATTAATATTAACCTTTTTCAAATTTTTCTTTTGGATTCCTTTAAAGATAATGTACAATCAAAATTATATAGCTTTTTTTGGTCATGTATTTTCCGTACATCCTATCTTCTGATGTCTCTGAAAATATAACCTTCATTTATGATTCTTACAACTGAGAATAATAAAAATTAAATACAAATTTTGTTGTTTCAGATGTTGGTTTGATAGATTCCTGGAAACAACATGAAGATTAGATTGACAAAAGCTGTGGTCACAAGTAAGTCACACATTTCTATTTATTTGGCTTAGGGTTTGTGACACCAGATAATAAGCACAAAATTCTCACTTATGTTCATTGTTTTACATCATTGAAATTAGAATCGTCACTTTTCTGAAGTTTGAAAACTTGAACTTCATATTTTGCATGTATTATTAAACGAAAACTTTCTAATGTTGTAAGCGTTCCAAATTGGAATATCACCAGTTCGAATACCTAAAAGTGGAAAGCTTGGTGAATGCTAAAAGCTCGAAAACGTGAC
>CAKNXH010000850.1:0-12763 GCA_932178445.1 Andricus quercusramuli | reverse complement strand
AACCCGAAAAATCTTTAAATTTTAAATTCTAAATTTAAATTTATTATCTGAATATACAATATTATTACCATAGCATTACACACACAAGACCAAGCTTTTTGGTTACGTGATAGGCGAGGTTTTTAATACAATTGATATACATGCATATATAGTTATATTTCCGTAGTAAAAAAAAACTCTAAAAAAATGAAACAATGAATTTAAAAAATGATAAAAAACTATAAAATAGTATAACAAATAGATTCCAGATTTACCTGGCATTGTGTTCAACGGGTGTAGTCCTCTTACGAAATGAGGCGAGCAAACTATGACATATTTGATGTAACTTCATTCCCCTTTATCAAAACTATTTCCCAAAATATTTCATTTATCAACTACTTTAATTTGTCCAAGTTTATTTGCATATTTAATTGTCATACCGGCTTTTGATACAATTCCGGATTTTTACGCGCTGTGGTATGGGGCATTGGCTTAATTTCGTTCAAAAAATTTTTGTTCTGGGTAGTGGGGGCTCTAGGGCCGGTAACGATGTGGGGGCCCTTAAGCTGATGGAAAAGCTTGCGGGGCCTGTGTTCCCGGAACACATGGAACACCGGTAGTTACGCCACTGATATAGGGACCTAATGTACCTTTTCTATAGTGCTGCCGCAACCGCAAATTGTGGCGACCCTGGCAGAAGTAAAGTGAGCATGGTTTGAAATCCATTGGAAACAATACAAAAAAAAGTTAAAATTATAAAAGCTGTCATAAGTCATACGCATTCCGAAAAAATTGTATGGAATTTGGAACAAATTTATTTGAGGTAAAAAAATTGTTCAAAATTTGTACGACTTACCTGTATGGAAGCATTTGATAATTTTACTTTACTTTGCATTGTTTCCAGTGAATTTCAACCTTTGCTCACCTCACTTTTGCCGCGTTCGTCGCAATATTGTTTGGTGAATCAGCGCCACCGAAAGATAGATTAGGTCCCTATTACAGGTTACAGCCAAAAACAGAGCAAAAGATTCGGCTTCTGGACTCCTTAGAAGCAAAGAGCACTTCTGTCTCCAGAGTTAGGTGAGCAACAGATCATTACATGTTTTTATTATAACCATGGTGAAAATTAGTAGCTATAACTTATAACCTTAAGAAGTAATCTTTATTGCGAAATAATATCCTCTGTGAAACCTAGTGGTGTTTGTGAACTACATATACTGATAGTTGCAAATCAGAAATTTACTATCGAAAGAAATCTTAATTTAGAATGATCCATTTCCTTTTGATGAACTAATTAATAAAAGTTTCTGCCAACGCGGGTTTCATGAACATTTCATTTCAAACAAATGTCGTTTGCAATTATATGATTGTATAATTGAAACCAATATGCGGAAAGTTTAAAATTTAAAATTACTTATTCCAGCAAAATGCCAATTTATTCATTTGAAAAAAGTATTTCCTTTGTTCTCACAAATGTTTGTCCGAATTCATTAATTACATATTTTTTATTCAGAAGACGATTTCTTTCAATGGAATAGATCAATATTCAATTTCAAAATGTGTATTTTTCAAATGTATATAATTCTTCAATTGCGAAAATCGTGTCAACTCGTAGCATTGGACAAATATTTTTTTCAATTCGAGGAATAATTATATATCTGGAAAAAGTATTT
Organism: Andricus quercusramuli; assembly: GCA_932178445.1. Lineage (NCBI taxonomy): Eukaryota > Metazoa > Arthropoda > Insecta > Hymenoptera > Cynipidae > Andricus > Andricus quercusramuli. Next base: position 11,111 of record CAKNXH010000850.1, on the reverse strand, counting down.
TTTTTTTGCTCGAAAAAACCTGAAATACTTGATCCACTAATGAAAAAATTACCTACATTAAGTAACGTATTTATCACTTCAAAGAATAGACCTAATTCAAATGATAAAATATTTCTTAGGGCGTGAAAAGCAGATTCAAAGAAACTAGGTTTTAAGCTCCCAAGAAATCATTTCTCTGACTTAATAATTTTCACACATCAGAGAAAAAACTTAGTGTAAACTTTACCCGGATTTCGGGATGAAGATCACCTGCAACAAAAATTACCCCATGTGGGTAAACTTTTCCTGACGTCTTGGTATTTCTCTGCTTTTGCCCACACTTGTAAGGAACTCTTGACAGCTCTAACGATTCGGCAAGTCAGCCTTTATGAAGCCGCACTTATCCGATTTGCCTGTTACATCAACCATCAGCTAACTTCACTCAGCGATCAAAGCTAGTGGCTTGCAATTTTCAAGACGGTGGTGACAACTTTTATGAGAACAAAAGACAGTTTCTGCCCATCGAGGGGAATATTTGTGTTTCACCAATACGAACAGGTAAAAATACTAAGTTGTCTGCAACACTATTTATCCTAAGTTTGTTATGTGATATTGCAAAAAAATATTTCTATATGTTAAAAAAATATCACCAAAGAAATAATTTGTTTTAGTTAAGGCATACATTTTTTGCCTGTTAACAATATTCAACGCATGGAATTCAAGGAATTATTGGAATTCATGAAATTCACGGAGTTTGAGGAATGAATGGAATTCACGGAATTTAAGAAATTAACGAAATTCCAGGAACTCACGGAATTCAAATGAATCACAAAATTCAAGGAATACACAGAATCCATGGAATTCACGGAATTTACGGAATGTACGGAATTTACGAAATTTGCGGACTCCATCGAATTCATTCAAATCCTGGAATTCCATGAATTCCTATAATTCCATGAATTCTTCAAATTCCGTGAATTTGTTATTCCAACCACCGAATCCATTCCAAATCAGGCAGGGTTCTACACTTGATATCGCGTAATTTTTCGGAGACGAATTCTGTTGTTTTTTAGAGCAGCCGTTTTTCTGAAAATATTAAAAGTCGATTTTCTCGAAAAACCCACCTTCAAATTGTTTTCCAATTTTTTGTAACTTGTGCTTTGATACTAAAGATATATCGTGAGTTTGATGCTTGCGAAGTAACTTTGGTAGCCAGGAGAATTCTTTTTTCTTACAATCGCATTTTCCACCTTTTCTTAGAAACAATGACAGATACGAAAAAGTGTTACGATAAAAGTTCGCACGTCTACGAAAGTTCTATAAAAAATGTTCCATTTTTTTGCGATATTTTTCATGCTTTACGAGAAAAATTCCAAATTTGTTTTCAGCAGGAAAAAAAAAGATTTTCTTGAAAAGCTGCCTTCATTATTTTTCTAAATATTTTTCAAAAGTTTCTACTAATAAAAGAAATCATTTTAATTATGATCAGGCGGGCTAAACCATTTTTGAGGCCGGGAGAATTTGTTTCCCCTAGAAATGTATTTTTTCTCGTGAAGTATAAAAAATATCGCAGAAGAAGAGAAAGCATTGAACTTATAAGATATCTTTATCATCAAAGTAGAAAAAAAATGGCAACAAAATTTAGAGGTGGGTTTTTTTGAGAAAACCGATTTTTAATATTTCAAGAACAACGGCTGCCATTTTGTTAGTTTTGAACCTTTTTTCAAATTTTCCGGCGCCCTTTGAAAGAAGACGATAAACGATATTAGAATCAGGAAGAAAACAATAAATATCTCAAGTAGGTTGAAAGTTATAGAGGTTTAAAAAAAATTCGAATTTTGTCAAAAACAAAGCACAAACTTCAAATACGCATATCTTTAAAAAATTTTTTTTTTGCAAACCGGGAAAATCCCTGTCACCTAGTTTCCCCTTAAAACAACATATTTCGTCCACGAGAGATTATGCGATTTCAAAGGACCCTGCCTGATTTGAAATGGATTCAGTCCAACAGTAAATTCCACTTGAACATTTTTTCGAAGTTTCACTTTTACCGTGCGTCCAGAGACACACACATTTTTTCCAAAAGGATAATTTTTAAGCATACTGAAGAAGCTGTCAGGCATTTGAGGATTAAAACTTATGATTCAAGCACAGATTCAAAAGTTATTTTTTCAGTTTTTGCTTTTGACGTTTTAGACGGAACGTTTTATGGATATATCATACTTTATATTGTCGATTTGTGAATCAAAAATAAGTGATTCGAGATTGCAAGTTTTTATAAGGAATTTGAATAATGTCATAAAATATAATTTAGATCAAACAACTACCCCTTTCCAACACTACGAGGAGGCGGGGAAGGCACCCCGGCAGGTCACAGAAATACGGAGAAAAATGGATGGTCAAAGTGAGAGAGTCAAAATTTAGAGAGCCAGTCAGTCTGACTGTTGTAAGATGATCGGACTCACTATCAGGGATCCCGTGTGGGGTTGCTGGTCCCCCATCGGGCGCCTCCCCAGGTTGCGGATAGGGGAGGGCCTCCCAGATATGGGTGGTACCGGGGAAATCAAATACCCGGGGTGGACAAAAGCCAGCTAGGGGAAGGAACCCCGAACAAGAAACCAGTCATGAGCGGGTACGACAAAAACACAATACCCCAAGCGAGTAGAAATCTCGCCGCCGGTTCCGATCGGGTGCAAGCCCCAGTGGCCGGTGCCGGTTCCGTGGATTTTGAGGGGAACCAACCGTACTTTGACAGGAGCGTATGTGAGGAGCTGGGTGGACCACCTTTGGACGTGACGGAGGAGGGGGAAACATCAGTGAACAAGATGGACATCGCACAAATGGATGCCCAACTCACAGAGACGTATGTTCTCTTTGAAAAGTTACGAGGCACCATGAAAGAAATAGTGGATTTCAGCAGCAACTGCCCGAACGAGAGCCATGACACGAAAGGAGAAGCCGAAGAAGAAGACAGACAAAAGCTGCACTCAGACTGATGGATCTGTGGTAGCTCCCAACACCCAACCTGGGAAGCGTGAAAGGGAGCTTTCAACGAGTCCCGTTGGGGCAAATGTTATTAAACAGAGGGCAAAGAAACAGAGGAACCGCACTACCATTGTGGCGTCCTCGACACTAAAGGATGAGGAGGTGGAAGGGATCGCTTCTACACCTGCACCCACGAAGAAGAAGAAGCAACCGAAGAGAAGAGCACGACCCGAGGCGTTTCTCATTAAACCGGCCGAGGGTCTAAGCTATGCCGAGGTCCTCAAGGACCTCAAGCAGAAGGTGAAACCGGACGCCCTTGGTGTAAAAATCAGGGGTGTCAGGCAGACCAGAAACGGAGATGTCCTAGTGGAGCTCGGACCTAGAGCGGAGGGCAGGGCCGAATTTTCGGCTGCCGTGAGGCAGGCTGTTGGGTTGGGGGGTATTGTGCCCGAGCTTGTACCCCGCACCGAGATCGAGGTCTTGGACCTCGATCCAACAAGACCCTTCAGGGGCAACCTGAAGGCTTTCGTGGAGCTGCCAGAGGAGTTGGCTGCGAGACTGGTACGCACAGGACACCTGGAGGTGGGGTGGGTGTCCTGACGTGTACATAAAAAGGCGGAAAGGGTTCGGTGCTACCGCTGCCTAGGCTTCGGCCATATGGCAGCCGGTTGCGGTGGCTCAGACCGCACAAAAGCATGCTGGAGATGCGGCAAGGAGGGCCATAGGGCTGCGGAGTGCGAAAGTGCGCCGCAGTGCTACCTCTGCGCCGCAAAGGGGGAGAAATCCCGGACGGATCATCTGCCCGGGACTATGAGGTGTTGGTCGTTCCGAGAGGCAGCCTCATCGAGGAGACCTCGAGGACGACCAAGTTAAAGAATCGCACCCAACCAAGATGTTCGAAGGCCGGCGAGCCCGTTGTGCTGTACAACCGCACTGCTGAGGACGATGCGTGTATCTTGGTTGGGTGCAGAGAGTTGAAATGCCAAGCTGGCTGAGTATGAAGGAAGTCGAAGCACGACTTAGTGGCTTTACCCCCACGCCCTTGAAGTAATGCGAAAGCGGTTCCGAGGACATGGGTTGGCGGGAAAGGAGTTAAGGTTTAGTGGGTAGGTGCATCTCGCGTGCATGTATATTAAGTGCATGTACTTATTATTTCGGCGTGAGAATTTAGAAGTCACCTGACCACCATGCAGTTTGCGTGGTACTGATTAATTATCAGTTAAAAAAGTTCTCATTATTATTTCTAGTCTATTCCTAGCGGTGTGAAAAAATTGTGAAAAAATCTTTTGGGGATTTGAACAATCGTGTTCTGTAAGACCCTATTTTAATTAAGTAATAATAGTGACAATCGAGACATTCAACTCTGATCTTCCTGAGGTTAATACAAGTTTAAAGTAAATTATCTTTATTTCAGTAATTTAAAAGTATAACTTTATCTTTCAGTTCTCCCATACTTCCCACTTGAGATTCGATGCGAGGATAAATGACAGGGCCATGGTCGTCGTACTCATCTTTGTACGTTAAGCTCATGAAGAGTAAAGAATAAAAAAACAATTTATGCAAGTTCTTACAAATTCATTTTTTGTCGTTGGAAGATCCATAATTTTGGTAAAAAATTTATATATTTGTTGGTAAATTAACTCTTTTACTGACACTTCCCTTTTTTGTGGTAAAAAATAATTTCTTAAAAATGAAAATTGAACTATTGAGATAAAAATGAACTCTTTTTTTGAAATTTTATATTTATGAGTAGAAAGTTCTACTGTTTCATGTAAAAAATTCGTATTTTTGCCTTTGAAATTCAACAGTTTGTTTCAAAAGTCAACTATGTGGCAGAAAATTTATCTTTTTTGTAGAAGATTAGTTTTTTCATTAAAAATAATTCTCTTACATAAAAAATCAATTTTTTTAAACGAAAATTTACCTTTTACATTTCTGGTTAAAGATTGATTTTTTAAATTTAGAAATTCAACTGTTTGGTTCAAAAGTTATATAGATTATTGAAAATTCGTATTTTTTATTAGAAAACCAATTTTCTTTATTGAAAAGTCAATTCTCTGGAAGAAAATTTATGTAATTTTTGTATATTTCTTCCTTTGAGTGAAACACTGCACTTTTTCATTTAAAATTTTACTGTTTCATTGAAAATCAACTTTTTGGTTGAAGCTTCATATTATCGTGTTGAAAATGCAACTGTTTACCGTTTACCGTTTGGTAAAATATTTGTTTTTTCTAATTTAAAAATAATTTTTTGAAATAAAAATTTTGGTATTCCATTTTAAAAAAAATTAATTTCATAATTCTTTTTAATTGAAAATTTACCTATTTGGTTATCCAGACTATTTGATTGAAAATGTAGTTATTATGTTGAAAATTTTACTATTCCGTTGAAATCAACTTTGTTGCTAAAAAATTTAACTGTTTTGTTGGATATCAGATTTTTTGGATGAACAAGTGATACTTTTGGATTGAAAATTCTTTTTTATGATAGAACAGCATACTTTTTGAGTTAAAAATCTATCTTTCTTGGTTGAACAGTACATTTTTTGTTTAAAGTTGAACTGTCTTCTGAAAAATTTGCCTTTTTGGCATGAAGATCTAACTATTTGATTAAAAAATTATCTATTTTGTTGAAAATGCATCTTTTTGATTGAAAATTTAACTATTTGGTTGTGAAGGTAACTGTTTCTTTAAAATTTATTTTTCTGTTGAACATATAACTTTTTTGTTGAAGTTTGATCTATATTATTTGAAAATCGGACCTTCTATTTGAAAATTGAAAAAAATTTCAATGGTTATCTGTTGGGTCAAAAATTAAACTGCTTTGTCGAACATTCATCTTTCTGAATGGAAAATTCGTCCTTATGGATTGAAAAATCATCTATCTTGGTTGAAAATCAACTTTTTTCTTGAAAATCCGTCACTTTTGATTGCAAGTTCAAATATTTGATTGCAAATGTAACTATTTGATTCAAAATCATTATTTTATATGAAATTCAACCATTTCATTGAAAATTAATTTTCGGGTTAGCAATTAATCTATTTTCTAAAATATTGAAATTTTCAACTCTAAAACTCAACTTTCTTGTTGAAAGTGCGTCTTGAGGTTGAAAATTCGTCTCTTTTGATTGAAAATTCAACTATTTTGTTGAAAATGCAGTATATTTCGACTTGAGATCTTTTGCTACCGATGCGACTTCCTTTATAATTTACGCGATCAAAATCAAAACCACTGTATAGCTACTTTTTATTCTATCAAAGATTCCGTTCGACTAGCTGACGAAAATTTGGCCGCGGCTTTCAAGTACTTTCGACACACCGTGGGCACCTTTGAAAAACAAAACGAAAACTGGCAGTTGTGTCTTTTCCAGTGAGCAGAATTTTTAAGGCCAAACACTTTTTTCGTCTACATCGAGGTCTTTCCGGATTTCGGAGTCCAGTTTGGATACAAACTCAGCTTTTTTTTTAAATTGGCATCAGGAAAGGACATTCTTCAGGAACTGCCTATGCTGATTCAAGTGGTACGTTAAATTTATAGGAGAGGCCTGGGCGAGATGAGCATAGTTATAATTTTGAGTGAAATATTTGAAATCTATAGTAGTTTTCAAAAATGTAAGTCATTCTATACATTCTATAAACCTCCGTGTAAAATTTCATAAAAGTCGAAGTGTTCCCAAAATAGTAATTGCGATGAAAATATGAAAATTATAATTTGTGCACTTATCTCATCTCGCCCCATGCTCTGGGGCGAGACGAAACACCTATTGGGGCAGGTTGAGACACCTCAACTATTTTTCAGTTCTGGTTAATAGAAGATTATTTTTCGTGTTTTTCGTATTTATAAAAGATTATTTAAAGTATTCTGAGAATGAAAAGGAGTATCGCGACAAAATATAATAGTTTGCAAGATTGAGCAGTATGATTATTCGTACCAATTCATGGTTTGTGAAATTTTCAAAAAATAATTTTGTTAGGTATATAATATTATATATAATATTATAATAATCAAGTCCTTCTTATAGTTCTTATTACTCAGGAAAGGATTTTATAAATATTTGAAAGTAAAAATGCATCTAATGGTTAATTATTTCAAATTTTTTCTTTATATTGTAACTTCTATAATTTCAAGTTGAATGAACATTTATTTCAAAATTTCAATTCATAACATATTACTAAAATTTCTTAAAAATAATTTATGACCTGTTTTTGTAAAATTCAAACTTAAAAATATAATTTTGCCCTGCATAAAAATAGAGATTTTTGTGAAAAATTTGAAGAAATGATTCTAGATATAACTTATAGAAGCCTTCTGCAACTTGTCATTGTGAATATAAATAAAAATATCGTTCTGAAAATACAAATGAAAAAATAAGATTTATTAACAAACTCATTTGCAGGGCCTCTGAAACTATAATTTCTTCATACAAAAGATTTTACAGCAGCTCCAGTTATGACAACCAAGGCACGAGCTTTATTATAAAAATATTATCTGTTATTTTCAATCATTTCTTTTCGTTCAAGTTTCGAAGCTTTAATCATTTTTACTTCTACATTATCTACTCTATTTAATTGTTTCTCTTCTTTCGATCACATATTTTGCGAGAAAATGCATTGTCTCCTTCGTCCTCGTATGCTCATCTCGCCCCGGTCTCCCCTAGTATTTAACATTTCCTGAAATGTTTTTGAATCTATTTTTGATATTTCTCAATGATAAAATAAATTGAATTTTTATTAACTTCAATTTCAGTAATCATATTTATAAATTGCTGCATATCAAAGATATTTTATCTTTATATTCTCTATTTATAATTTTTCATAATTGAATTTTTAAGTTTTACAAATTTTACACATTTTCTGTTATTCTATTATATTTAAATCAGTTGTGTAGTCCCCAAAAAAAAGTGGACCGGTGGTACTTTAAATAAACTACGTTACCAGTTTAACGGGGGATGGAAGGGGCTAAACCCTATGGTTTATGACAAGAGTTTAGCGTTATAAAGTAGAAATAACGCTACAAACTTAGATAACATTTATAACTTAAACCCAACAAACAAATCCAAATATATTTTTGGTTGAAAGTTCATATTTTGTTATTGAAAAGGCTACTATTATATTTTTTGTTCGGAATTCATCACGCTTGATTAAAAATTTTATTATTTAGTTGAAAATGCAACTGTATTGTTAAAAAATCATCTTTTCCTATACAAAATTCTACTACCTTATTAAAAATTTATTATTTTAGTTGAAAGTAAACCTCATTGGTTAAGCATTTCACTATTTTGATGAATATTCGTTTCATGTTTTCGGCTTGAAAATTGAAATATTTCCTCAATGAGTTAACTTTTTAGTTGGAAAATCATATTTTTGGGTTGAAAATTCAACTTTTTTAGATATAATTGATCTTTTTGGCTTTGAAATTATATTATTTCGTTGAAAACTCATGTATTTTCTTCGAAATTCATCTTTTTTGTATAAAATTAATCTTCTTGTTGGAGAATTGATCTCTTCAGTTCAAAACTTAACCAATTTGTTGAAAATTCGCTTTTTTTTAGTTCGAAGTTATTTTCTTTGTCAGCATTTTTGTCGGAAAATTTAATTCCTCCATTTTTGGTTCGAACTGTATCCTGTTTATTTTACAAGTTAAAAATTCAACTAATTGTTTGAAAATTATTGTATTTTTTTCAAAATTCGTCTTCTTTAGTAGAACATTAATCTTCTTGGCCGAGAATTTATCTTTTTTCATGAAAATTCAATTTTCTTCTAAAAAATTGAAAGTTTCATGAAAATGCATTTTTTGTGGTGCGAATTCAATTATTTGGATAGAAATTCAACTATTCTGTTAAAACTCTAATTATTGTTGGAAATTTAAACTATTTTATTAAAGTCATCATTTTGGTCAAAAACTCAATTGTGTTGTTAACAATTCATTTTTTTTTAAATTGAAAAATCATCTTTTTGATTGGAAAAGTCATCCTTCTTGATTGAAACTTTATCTTCCTTTATTGGAGAGTAATTTTTTCGTTAAAAATTCAACGGTTTTTTAAGAAATTCGTCTTTTTTTGCATCATAATTTACTATTTGGTTATATATTCAGTTACTTTCTGGGGAGTTCGTCTTTTTGGTTGGAAGTTTCATCTATTTGGTTGTTCATGCAACTGTTTAATCGCAAATTAGTTCTTTTTTAAAAATTCGTGTCTTTGTGTTGAAAATTCATCTCTTTGTGTACAAAATCTTGTTTGGTAGGAAAAGTAGCAAAAGCAATATATTGCGGCTTGAAATGTCAGAAATTCACAGTGTTTCGTATCGAATGCAATATGTTCTCTACATTAACTTCATTTGAAAGAATTTATAAATATAAAATCCGTCTTCAGCCAACGGCTACGTCATACTTTCAGGGGAAGGGGAGGTCAAGGATGCTATTAAAAAAGTACCCGCTAGGCCTTTGCTACACCATTGATTTGTTTTCTACCCCAGCTATTGAGCCTGTGTGTGTGGGGGGTAGATCACAGTGCGAAGCTGGTCACTGCGTGAACGTGGGGGGGGGGGGGGGTCGAGATTGCACAGCAACTATCCCCTTGCGTGGCAGCGCGGTCCCTCGTACGAGAGGGAGAGCGCGAGAGAGAGGACGGCGCGAGACTAGGTAGGCCTCGGGGCCTGGGCAGCGGCGCGTTCTCTGGCGCATTCTGCTAACCAGGCGTCAAAAGCTCTCATGTCCTGAGGGACGTCGCGTTGGCTGGTCGGCGGCGGGGTATAAACCCTCTTTATCTCGCCTTTGACGAGCTTCCGCCAGGCCGGTAGCCCATCCATACGTGGGGGGAACGGCACGTTCGCGACCGTACGGTGAGTGCACCGATTTATGGGAGTATGTTGGTTTTGTGTGTGTGTGTTTTTTTTAGTCCTCACGGATCGTCATGCAGGTAATTATTACAATCGAAAATTGGTTTGAAATACAAAATGTGGCCCGGTGGGCCGTCGTCCTGACTAACAATTCCTACGTCCTTGCGGACCGTCGTTCTAACATTAATTCTCGGCGTCCTTACAGACCGTCGTTATAATAAGCTAATTATCGGCCCGAGAATCGGTCGAGTAGGTTCCGACGAGAGGCGTCGGGAACCTGAGGCCGGCTGTTCCTGGGTGGTGACCCAAGCAGTGATGGGGAGAAAAGTTCCGGGGTCCTATCGGCACACAGAAGTAGGACTTCTGGGTCAGGTGTCTCCTCCTCAGCTCGAGGAACTGGCCTGGTGCGTCCCTGAGGAGTACCCGGTGGTGATGGGGTACGCTCAGGGCGAGTGTGTGAACCATTAGGCTCGCTAGCTGCACGGGGTGATGTAGGAGTATCCGGAATCCGGAATTTTATGGAAGTGGCCGGTGCCGGTAATTCCTCCGTCGGTGGGAAGCGAAAGGCTAGCGGCTTGGCTGGAACTACTTTCGTCGGTGGAACGCGTGGTGCTTGTGGCTCCGCTGGTACTTCCATTGCTGGTGGCACGCGTGGGACTCGCGGCTTCGACTGTGGGTCGTGGCAGTCAACTACCGCCGTATGCTCCCGCTGGACAACTTCCAACCGTGGGAAGGTGTAGCGGGGTCCTCCTATGAACCGGTGCACCCGCAACGTCAAGGGTTCCGCCCGCTCTACACGCGGGCGACGCTGACGAGGGTCCTTGGTCCCGGTTCGACCGCGTCGAATGGCAAGCAGCTGCCACTCACCCTCCTGGTGCGAAGCCGGGGCTCAGGGTCGTAACCCTGAGGGGCGGCGCAGTCTGCTGGCAGCGCTACCGCTGGCGTGGCAGCACGCTGGTATTCGGCGGCGCGTCGGTATTCTCCACGCTGGTAGCGCGCTTTGGCCTGTGCGGCGGCGCACTGATTCTCGTCCTGTCGTCGCGCCTCGGCTCTTTAGGCGGCGCGTCGGGTCTCCTCGCATTGTCGCGCCACTACTCCTTCGGTGGCGCGTGGAGCTCCTGCCCGGTGATGATGTCGCGCCGCTTCCCGTTCGGCGGCGCGGCTAGATGTGGCGGCCCTCCTGGCCCGCTCCTGATGATCAAGGGTGGCGTCCGGTCGCCCACGCTCCTCGTTCCCGCGTTGGCGGCGCGCCTTCTGCCCCTGGTGGCGGCGGCGCTCCACTTGCTGTCGTCCTCCTCGGTGGCGGATGC
>CAKNXH010000848.1:95020-113489 GCA_932178445.1 Andricus quercusramuli | reverse complement strand
ACTGAAAAATGGACGCGGATTTACATTTGTGTATAAAAGTGTCAATTCTGGAAAATCCAAGCGGATTTACACTTAAAATTTAAAGTATTGGTCTTTTCACAATTTCATTATTAGATCTAAAAAATGGACGCGGATTTACATTTCGATATACAAGTGCCAGTTTGTGAAAATACAACCGGATTTACGCTGTAAAAATGTAAAGTGTTGGGCTTTCATTGTTAGAACTAAAACTGGACGCGGATTTACATTTGGGTATAAAAGTGTCAATTTTGGAAAATCCACGTGGATTTACACTTAAAATTCAAAGTATTGGTCTTTTATTGTTGGAACTAAAGAATGTACGCCGATTTACATTCCGACATACAAATAACAATTTGGGAAAAAAACAACCGGATTTATGCTGTAAAGATTTAAAGTATTGGACTTTCATTGTTAGAGCTAAAAATAGACGCGGATTTTCACTGTAAAAGTGTAAAGTTCTGGGCTTTCATTGTTAGAACTAAAAGCAATGCACGCTGATTTACATTTAGAAATACAAATGTCAATTTAGGAATATCCAACCGGATTTACACTGTAACCTCATTAAGTTATAGACTTTCGTTGTTAGAACTTAAAAAATGTATGCAAAATCTATATGTAAATACACGTGTAAATCCACGTGAATTTTTAGCCGCATTGCAGTTGGACTTTTGGAATTAAAAAAAAACTGCATATGTGTATATATAAATTATAAAATAAAATTTGAACTAAAGTTTAGAGGCTGTAAATTTTCAAGTTTGCAAATTTAAAGAAATTTTTATTGAAATTTTTTATGTGTCTACACTTTGAAAATTACAATTTTGAAGGAGGGCTTTTTTAATTGGAAAATTGATATGTTCGAAAAACATTCAAATTTTTTTTATTTGAATTTTCAATCACTTAAGGTTTAAAGTGTTCAAAACTTGAAATTTCTTAGTGTTTAATTTATTCAATTTCAGAAATATTTAGGAAGAAACTTAGGTGTTATCATTTCTTTATAATGAAATGGATAAATACAACTTACGATATTAATATGATATGTAAAAAACTTAATTTAATTTTGCGAATAGTTATAGGACACGATACATATTAATAAATTAAAATTTATTATTTTGCGTATATTTGTGCCGTAAATGAATGACTATCAACTGTATAGGCTGCATTATCCACTGTGAGGAGGTTTCCCCTACAGATTTCAAATTTAAATTACTTTTTCAGTGTAAGAAAGCCCTACTTAAAAAAGTTTCAATCATTTAAAATTCGGATGACAAAATTTGAAAAATTATTTCCTTTCAATTTTGCCCCCTTTTATAGAATGTCAATTTCGATTGTCGATGCCTAATAAAACTCGAAATAATTCAAATTTAAAAAATCAAAAAAATTCGTAAAAGTTTACAAGCGCTCTCTTGTTCATACTTCAGCCTTCAAAATTTGATATCTGATAATTTAAATAATAAAACCTATCCAAATTAGGTACCGTAAAATGAGGCAAAGCGGCGCGTGTGGGGTAAACCGGCTCATCCGCAACTTTATTCTTTATAATTAATTTTCCCTTTCTCTGAATGACAAATTTTAGTTTTAGCGATTGTTTTATTTTTCACAAATGATAAACTTCATTTTAAAGCTTGTTTGTTTCAGTTAAATAGTTGTTTATAAATTAAATGTATGTTGGTCTTTTATGATACAAAAGATTATATTTTTCAAATTGAAAATTTTGTATATAATTAAGCGGTGAAATTTGGAAGTTTTTGATTTTTAAGCATCTTAAATTTCAAGACTTTTACTATTTTATTCTTAGAAATTTTTACGCTTTCAATGTTCGCAGCGTGCAGATAACACCTTCAATTTTCAAATCTCTCGAGCATGAACACTTTCAATTAAAAGAGCATTAGTGTAGATGCTTTTTATTTCTAATATCACTTTTTTAAATTTCATATTATTTACTTTCAAACAAATTTTTCAAAACTAAATTATATTTTTCAAGCGTGATACTTTTAATATTTAAAAATTTCGAATTTCCTGAGTTTGTACATTAAAGGATTTTAAGCTTTCGAATCGAAAGTTCAGAATTATTTTCGATCACAAATAATTTTTATAGTAGTTAATACTTACTTAGTTTTTTAAATTTCGAGTTCCAAAATGAGAAACCTTTCATAAAAAAATGAATACAGTTTTACTTTCCAATGTAATCCAAAATTCAATAATTGAAGTCGTTTGTCAAAAACTACTAACTACTAAAATTTCGATTTCGAGAAGAATTGAAAAAAATGAATTCACATGAATTTGAATTAATAATCACATATGTAGGTAATTCAAAATAAAACAATAAAAAATTATAATAAAATTTACATTTGTAATGTTATTCAACCTTCTTTTGTAATAATCTTTATTAAAAATTATTTAAACTATGTTTTTCAACCTGCATTAGTTATTACATTATTGTATTACATTACATTACATATTATTTATTTATCAAAGTAAAAAGCGGGTAGAAAGTTAAGCATTCCAGAAGAAACCGCAAATATATTGCATTAATAAATGAAAAGATAGTTATAAACAGTAATAATTTGTTCAAATAATTGTCTGTTTTAAAACTGATTAATTAGTAACTCGCCCTATGTGAAAAGTGGACAAATAGTTGTAAATTTGAGAAAAAAACCTCAACTTTCTAGCATTATTCAAAATGAATCTTATTAGTAATAATATTAAATTGTTTAAACAAATAATTTTGTTAACTTTAATTAATTATTTAACTCGCTCCGAGTGAAATGTGAACAAAAAGTTGAAAATTTAAGAAAAAAACTGCAATTTTCTAGCATTATTCTAAGAGAATATTATTAACAATAGTAGTAAATCGCTCAAACAATCATGATGTTTAACATTATTGAATGAATGAATGAATGAATGAATTAATTAAGCTCTCTCTAATTGAAATTTGGATGAAAAGTGGAAAATTTTTGAAAATACCGCGACTTTCTGTCTCTATTCTAAGATAAAATTGCTCAAACCAATGTTCAATTATTCAAAAAATTTATTAAAACATCTAATTATCAGTGTGAAGTATAATTTCATGTATTAGAAACAATTTGCATTTAAGAAACGCAAAAAAATCATAATTAACGCCAAAAACACGCAAAACCCATTTTTCACTTATGGGGTTTTTTTGGAACCCAATCAAAAAGACTTATAGGGGTGATATTTGAATAATAATATTTGTTTCGTATTCTATAGCTAATTGTGAAGAGAAATGTTGAGTTTCAACTGAATTCAGCTAATATTGACGGTTGGGGATAAAATTTACAAAAATGTATTTTTTTCTTATGGGAAATACGTGTTAAACTTCATTGGGCTTGCGCAACCTCTAAATTTATCATTTGAAAAAAAAATGGATTTATTTTTGTGTGGATTGGAACAAATTTCCGGGAGTTATTCATGAAAATTTGGAAAAAAAATTGTGGACCACCCTATTGTCCATCCATGTGGTTAAATTTATTTTCATGATTAGGTTGCCTTTGTGATGTTTTTAGTGTAAGTTAGATTTTAACCTATGATGGCAGAAATTTCAAAATTTATTTAGGTTCCTTTTCGATAATCACCATACTTTTAAATTAATTTTAAGATGGTTCAGATACTATCAATATACTTTTCATTATAGACTCATTCCAAGGTGTTTAAAAAATAACAGTTTTTGAACAGGATGATAATTTTTATTTTCGAATCCCAAAATTTTAATTTTTGATTCCATAACCTTGATTTGGACCTGACTTTTAGCCTTATGATTATTCGACCTTATCAAGTTATTAGTGTCTATTATATTGTAGGAGTGATTGAGACCATATTTTCGAGACTTATGGTTTTGGGCATTACGGTACAGGACTTACAGTGTGGAACTTACAATTTAAAAATCGAAATGAAGAAATTTGTTTTCTTATTGGTTTTATTATGTATGCACGTCTTTTTATTTACACAAATCACTCGACATAAGTAGGAAGAAGGAAGTCACATATCTCTACTTTCAACTTGCGTGAGCTGGTCGACTGGACTGAACATCTTATCAACAAAGAGTAAAAAAAATGCAAAAAATGCAAAGAATATGAAAAAAGGTACTCGAGCCTTCAGGATGGATGTTATATACCTTCCATGGTGATATCGTAACGAAGGGTCTTATATATTATAATCCCATATGCTGTAGCCTATATAAGCCTAATAATCCATATATTATGTATCTATATATTTTACATCCTATATATCCAGGGTTATATAGATCCGAGACAGAGATCGCGATATGGGGAATATATAGGGAAGAGAGTCATTTTAAACCTGTAGAATAAATCACGGTTGCGGATCTCATTGGTTCGAGGTCCAATATTGCTGCTATGCTCCTTTCAATGAAAGTCCAATCAGCCAGAAAGCCAGACCAAAGACCATTTTAGTTGCCGATCGTTAGGCTAACCGTGAATCATTACCAAACGCAAAAAATTTACTATGTGGTCGAGATGCGTCAAGTTTCATATATTCTTTGTACTTGGGAGATTTAACTATCTTAGTGATTATAGGGCTTTTATTTAATGACGCTTGGTAGAATATTTAGTTTCTAATGATACTCAAAATTATACTCTCTAATCCTGAATTAGTAGAAAACTATTAATTGGCAGTAGTTTTCTACTAATTCAAAAATCGCCGATTCGTTCACTGCTAATTAGTAAAAATCTACTAAATCAATGTGTATGAATAACCGTCTAAAGGAATTAGTAACTATACCAAAGGAATTGGTAATGCTGCTACTAAATGAATTAATAACTGCATTGCTAGTTACTATTTATAAGCTGATTTTTCAAATGAATAGAATTTGATTGAAATAGAATAATAGATTGTTAAATACAGGGAAAAATACAAGATATGTGAAAATTGTATAAATGATAACATCAACATACATATAATCTTACTAACCAGCTATCTGAAGTTGTAGATTTAAAACAAATTTATATTATTTCTAATTTGCGCAGTATGTTTGTCAAATTCTGCACACGATAAGCCTCGAAGATCTTTAATTTATCACAAAAAATAATATCAGTGAAAAAAAATTATTTGTCTTGCAATAAACTTGAATTAGAATCCATTTCTTCACAAAAGAATAATCGCGAGAGAGGAACGAGAGTCAAGGCGTCATCCAGCAGCAGCGTGCATACGCCTGAGGTGTGGTATTGTTTTTATCAAAATGAAAGTAAATACATATTTCAGTGAAGAGCAAAACAGTTTCAATAGAAAAGTTGAATTTTCAACCAAGAAATGCGAGTTTTCGACAAAATAAATATATTTTCAAGTAAGAAAGATTAATTTTCAAGCACATTTTCAGTTGAAATAATTAAGTTTTATTGGGGAGACTAATTTTGAAGAAAGAATTAAATTTTCAACAAAAGTGATGAATCTTCAATAAAAAAAAAATGAATTCTCATCAAGAAGTGTAATAGTTGTTATTTCCAACAAAGAAGATATGAATTCTCAATCTAAAAAAGTGGAATGAAATCCAAAAAAAATAATTTTCAAGAAATTAGGGTAATGAGTACAATGACTAGTCATTTTCCTCAAATATATGTAATTAAGGAATATTTACAATCAAAGCTATTAATGAACAGTGCAAGATTATTCTCAAGACACTCCACGCTATTTATTATAAGTTTGAATTGTCAATATTTCTTAATATATGATCATTTAGAAGTGGAAACAAAATAAGTGAATTTTTAACTGAAAAAGATAAATTTTCAAATAAAAATCTTTGAAAAGTAATTTTTAAGCCACAACGAGGAATCTTCAACAAAAGAGTTTAATTTTTTACCAAGAAAGACGAGTTTCTTGAATAAATGAATTGTAAACTAAAAAAGATGAATTTTCAAGCAAAAATAAGAAAGTTAAATTTTTACTCTGGAAAAATTGAATTTTAACTAAAAAAACGAATATTCCACAAAATTGTTAAATTTTCAAAAAAAGTGGTGAATTTTTAACAAAAATGATGAATCTTCAAACCAGAAAAAATTTGTTTGGACTAAGTAGTTGAATATTCAACCCAAAAGATTACTTTTCTACGAAAAGACAAGTTTTCAACCAAATATATAAATTTTCAACCAAAAATAGAATTGCTAAAATGTTAGGAAAATCAATTTTCAACTAACAACAAAAAATACAGATTATCAACAAAATGATTGAATTTTCAAAGAAATTAATAAATTTTCAACTAAAATAATTAATCTTCCACTAAAAAAATGAATTTTGACCACATAGTTGAATTTTCAATCCAAAAAATTAATTTTCATGAAAAAATAGAATAGTTAAAACGTTAGCAAAATCAATTTTGAACAAAAAGAAAACATAACACCAAATCAATGAATTTTCAACAAAAAATCTCGCAAAAAATAGAATAGCGTGAAGGTTATAAAAATAGGTGGTATTATCATCAAAAAATATTTTTATTTATTTCGATCAAAAAAAGTTGAATTAAACCAAAAAATAAGAATTTTCAACAATTTAGTTAAATTCTCAACCAAAACAGATTCATTTTCAAACTAAGAAGCGTATTTTAAACTAAATATTTAAACTTTCAACCAAAGAAATGATTTTTTTAACGAGATTGTGAATCTTTAACCAAGAACAAATGAATTTTCAACCAAAAATAATAGTTAAATGAATGAACAGTTGAATAAATAGTTCAAATGTCAGAAAAATACATTTTTAACTAAAAAGACACGAATTATCAACAAAATAGTTGAATTTCCAACAAAATGGTTGAATTTTTAACCAATGAAATAAATTTATAGTGAATAAGATTATGTTTCAAATAATAAGATTTCATTTCTTACAAAAAATATAAATTTGCAACAAAATAGTTGAATTTTTGAACAAAAGAAATACATTTTCAATCAAAAAGATGAAAAAAGACGAATTCTCAACAAAATGAGTCTAGTATTTTTATTCGAAATTATCTGCATATGTGATTATTAATACAAATTGATGTGAATTCATTTTTTTAAATTTTTCTCGATACTGACATTTTATTTATTTAGTAATAGCTTTAATTATTGAATGATGGATTATATTGGAAAGTAAAACTATTTTTTACAAAATGTTTTTCATTTTGGAACTCGGAATTCAAAAAACGAAACAAGCATTAATTAAGAATTATTTGTGATCCATAATAATTTTCAACATTCGATTTGAAAGCTGAAAAAACTGAAATCTTTTGGAAAACCTGCCTTCAACAAACATTAGTATTTTTCTACAAAAAAAAATTCAATAATGGATTTTTTTTTCGTTTTGGTCTTTCAATAAAATTATGATCACTTTATACTCACTTTGATACATTTTCTACGACAAAATTTGTGTTTCTCTGAAAAAACACAAAAATAATGTACAAATTTTGTTTAAATCAATATTTTTCAAGTCAAATAAATCGAAACAATTTAAGAAGAAATGTATTATGAAATAAATTTAAATTGATCAAAGATTTAATTATTGTTTCACTAATTGTTGATTGATTGTAATATTTAACAGTTGATTATTTTGAAATATTACAATAATAAAAATTGGGATTATAATATGTTGAACAACTTTTGTTTCAGTAATAAATTATGAGTGTTTATAAATATTTTATTTATTTGAATGATAATTTTTCGAGCAGGAAAATGAAAGTACATTTTTGCTATACTTTTTTGCTGCCACAGCCTACCTCTTTTCCCGATCAAAGAATTACCGATAATTTTTATTTTTGTGAATTTCAAAAATTTTTCATTTTTGAAGTTTTTCGCGTCTTTTTTGGGAAAATGTGAAACTTTTTTTCTCCCCCGAAAGATTTTTTTTTTACTGAAAATTAGATTTTTAAGAGGTTTCAAACCAGTTTTTATAATATGAAATAAGCGTTTAAGTTTTAAAGAGTAAAATAATCAAAGTCTTGAAATTTGAAAAATTTAGCTGTTGAAAATTCAAAATTTTGTCGTTTCATTATGAAAAAGCTTTAATTTGAAAACAAAATTAAAAGAACTCTGTGAAAATTGAAGTTTCTGATAGTAAAATAAGAAATGTTTTGATATTTGAAAACTTTAGAAGATCTTCAAAACTTCGAAATTTTCTCATTTCATTATGAAAAAAATTTCAGTTTGATAACAAAATTAAAAGCTTCTGTCGAAACTTAAATGCTTCGAAAATCGAGAATGTTCAAAATTTAAAATTGAAAAAGCATGTATCTAAAGATTTTTAATGTTATCGTTGTTGTAATTGTATTAGAGTATTTCATAAAAAATGTATTATATAAAATACAAAAATATTAATTATCTGTATGCCTAAAAAACGTGATTTTTTGCGCATTACTAAGTATCTCTTTTCTTTAAAAAATTTTATTTTCCATTCTGAAACTCGCTGATTACAAAGTTTCTTATGCCCGTTGTGTAAAGATTATGTTATCATCCCGGCACGAATAACGTGTTTTGTAATGCACTGCTTGGCACACAGAATATCAATCTTCTCGTTTTACAATCAATCTCAAACAGTTTTCACATCATTGCCTTCGCAAGTTTACTAAACTGTAAAAAAAGTGTTCTAACAATTAATATTTAAGCACAAGCCTTTAAATAATTTAAATAATTATAATAATATTTTATTAAATTTGATAATAATATCTAACAATTGCATCTTGCATATACAGGATTGATACAAAATTTCAATACCGAAATTCCTTAACTTTCTCCGACTTTTCCCTTACCAATTTTTCATTTTCCCTGAAAGTGATAAATTTTTATTTTAGGTACAAAGACAACTTTACACCTAACAGATTACTAATGTGAATGCAAAAATAGATTTGTTTCGACATTTATTTTCAACATTTTTAGTGGCAAAAATGGAAGAATTAAATTTTTATGTTTTAATCTTCATTCAAAAACAGCTGAACTAACCAAAAAAGAAGAATTTTGAACAAATGAAATGAATTTTCAACTAAAAAGATAAATTTTCAAACAAAAATGGAATAGTTACATCTTCAGTTTAAAAATTTAACTTTTACCTACAAAAAATGATTTTCTACGAAATAGTTTTCTTAACCAAAGAAATTAATTTTCATCTGAAATGATGAATCTTCAACAAACAGAAAGAATTTTTAAGTAAATAGTTGAATTTTCAACCCAAAAGATGAATTTTCCACCAAAAAAGCCAAAATTTTAATACCAGATACATGAATTTTCAACTAAAAAAGATACAATCAATTTTTAACAAACAAAAAAAAAAAATACGAATTTTCAACTACCAAAAAGCAAAAATTTTCAACAAAATAGTAGAACTTAAACCCATCACAGATAAGTTTCCAACTTAAAAAAGGATAGTTCAATTTTCAGTGAAAAAATTAATTTTCAACCGAGTAAAACAATTTTTTAACGGTATAGTTAAATTTTCAACCAAACAGTTGAATTTTCCACCAAGAAGATTAAATTTCTATAAAAAAGATAAATTTTAAACTTAAAATAGAATAGTCAACTTTTCATTGAAAAAATGAATTTCCAACGAAATAGTTCAATTTTCAATCAAACAGATGAATTTTAGACCAAGAAAATTGAATTTCTATCAAAAAGATGAATTTTCAACTTAAAACAGAATAGTTAAGTTTTCAATTAAAAAAATTAATTTTCAATAAAACAACAAATTTTCAACAAAAGAAATGAATTTTTAACTGGAAAAATGAATTAGTTACCAAGAAGATTAATATTTTACCAAAAAAGACGCATTTTTAATAAAATATAGGAATTTTCATTCAAATAGTTGAATTTTCAACTAAAGAAATGAATTTTCAACAAAATGATAAATCTTCAGCCAAAATAATAATTTTTTAACCAAATAGTTGAATTTTCAACCAAAAAAATAAATTCTCAACCAAAAGTAGAATATAGTTAGATGATATCTTTGCTGTTTTTTCGAAAGATATCGTTATTAATTGACCCAAACATCAATACTGTAAATAAGATGTTTTTCCTAATGCTATTGGAGAAAAATATTCTTCACACAAAAGTAGAATAGTTAAAATGTCAGAAAAATAAATTTTCAAAAAAAAAAATCGAACTTTCAAAAAAATACTTCAATTTTCAACCAAGGCAATGAATTTTAAAATAAAATGGTGAATTTTCAACCAAAAATATAATAATTTAAATTACAACCCAAATTATGAATTTTCTACCATTACAGAGACATTTTTAGTCAAACACATGAATTTTCAACTAAAAAAAGATAAATGTCCCACCAAAAATAGAATAAATAATATGTTAGAAAAATCAATTTTCAACAAAAAATCAAGAATTTTCAACAAAATAGTTCAGTTTTAAACAAAATAGTTGAATTTACACCTAAAATAGATGAATTTTCAATTTAAAATATAATGGTTAAATTTTCAGTAACAAAAATAATTTTCTACCAATTAAAATAAATTTTTAACGAAATAGTTAAATTTTTAACCAAAAAGATGAATTTTCAATCAAGAATATTGAGTTTCTACCAGAAAGGTCAATCTTTAATAAAATACAGGAATTTCTATCCAAACAGTTGAATATTCTACCAAAGAAATAAATTTTCAACTAAAATGATGAATCTTCAACAACAAAAAAAGAATTTTTAACAAAATGGTTTAAGTTTCAACCCAAAGGTGAGTTTTCAACCAAAAATAGAATAATTCAAATCAATGAAATTAAATTTTGAAATTAAATCAATTTTCAAACAACGAAAAAACATAATTTTCAACAAAATAATTAAATTTTCAAACAAAAAATGTGCAACTATAAAAAACGATAAATGAAGAAAAATAGTTGGATTTTTATTTAAAAACATTCAATGTCGATTTTTAAGAAACAACTTTTTAACGAAAGAAATGAATTTTCATCCAAAAGGTTAAATTTTCCAACAAAAAGATTAATTTTCGACCAAAAAAGATTATTCCTTAACAAAATATATGAATTTTCAACGAAATATTTTCGTTTTCAAAGGAATTTTCAACTTCATAGTTACATTTTCGACCAACGAAATGAATTTTCAACCAAATAGATGCAATTTCAATCGCAGAATAATTATACATTTCCATCCAAATAAGAAAAAGAGGGTTTACAACTAAAATGATAGATCAACCAAAAAATTTAATTTTAAACCAAAAACGGTTGAATTCAATAAAAAAGACAAATTTTCAACAAAATCGTTGAATCCTCAACCAAAACAGATTGACTTTCATCCAAAAAGTTGCGATTTTTAATCCGAAAAGATGCAATTTCTACCAAAATAGATAAATTTTCAACCCAAAAAGACGAATTTTCAACCAAAAATAATGTTTTCTTAACAAAATTGTTGAACATTCAAGAAAATAATAAAATTAACTTAAACTTGAGTTTACCGAAAATTCCCTGGATCTGTCAGATTTTCCCTGACATTCCCTGATTTTCCCTGACTTTGAAAATCAAATTCAAAAGTCTCTGATTGTTTATACTTTCGAAATTATTTAATTTTCAAGACTTTTAAAATTAAAAACATTTAAATAAGTTGTGAAAATATTATTATTTCAATTGCAAGGAAACAAATGCAACCCAAGATTATTTTCAAGCACTTGAAGAATCTTAAACAAGTACTATTGTCACGGAGACATATCAATCTCTGAAATTTGTTTAAATGTTTCAAATGGTATTTTTTCAAAACGCAAAATTGAGCAACTCTTGTTCTCAGATTTGGAGGATAATTCTCAAGTCTTCCTGAGAGGCGGCACTTTTTTGCTGATTGGACATATATAAAGACCGTGTCTCCTCTTCCGCAGTTCGAAGTGTATCCTGGAAACGAGGGACGTTATTTCCGTCACTTAACCTAGGAGGCGTAAAAAGTTTTATTTTTTTTTATTTTTTTATTTTTGAAAGGAACCAGTATGAGAGGACCGTAATAATAATGATAGTAAAAATCTACTTACTGATTCTCAAAAGGGGCGTCGCGTCCGTCCCTCACGTAATGCCGAATTAATATTCCGCACGACGAAACGACCGCTTACGAAACAGCGTTGCGAGATATTTAGTAATTCGATAATAATCAAGCTTCGCGACGCACTTTGTCTCCACAGGCTACACGGCAATCTTGGAATTTGGTAATTTGAGATTTTTTTGGGATGAGACCATTTTCCTTTGTGGTGAACCGAAGGAATTGAAATTGGATGCTGCCTTCTCAATTCTGTGCGAAGAAAATACTTTTGCAATTCTTTATTACAAATGGAGAGAAAATTCGTTTTATTTTCTGAAGAGGGAATTTTTAAGTACGTAAGCTTAAGAAAGACAAATTGCGTGACAAAATTGCACAAGCAGGCTCACAAAGAAGTATATGTTTCCAAAATTTGTTAACCAAATAGTTGTATTTTTAACCAAAGAGATAAATTTTTTAACGAATAATTAAATTTTCAACAAAATAATTAAATTCTACACGAAAAGACGGAATTTCGACAAATAAGACTTTCTACCAAGAAAGACAAATTTTCCACAAAATACATGAACTTTATTATCAACTTTAATTGTCAATATTTCTTAATATATGATCATTTAGAAGTGGAAACAAAATATATGAATTGTTAACTAAAAAAGATAAATTTTCGAGCAAAAATAAAAAAGTTACATTTTCAGTTTAAAAAATTGATTTTCAACTAAAAAATCGAATATTCAACAAAATTGTTGAATTTTCAACCAAAATGATGAATCTTCGATAAAAAAATGTATTCTTCTCAAAATGTGTAATAGTTCGTAATTTCACCAAGAACTATAATTATTTTTAATTACAAAAAAAAGTGGAATGAAACACAAAAATAAGATTTTTCAAGAAATTAGTTGAATCTTCAACCAAACTATACTAATTCTTAAGCCACAACGAGACATTTTCAATAAAAGAGTTGAATTTTTAACTAAGAAAGACGAGTTTCCAACAAAGTAAATGAATTGTTAACTAAAAAAAAAAATTCCAAGCAAAACTAATAAAGTTACATAATGTTTAAAAATATTTATTTTCAACTAAAAAATTGAATATTCAACAAAATTGTTGAATTTTCAACCAAAGTGATGAACTTTTAACAAAAATGATAGATCATACACCAAGAAAAGATTTTTTTTGAACCAAATAGTTGAATATTCAATCCAAAAGATTAATTTTCTACAAGAAAGACAAGTTTTCAACCAAATATATGAATTTTCAACAAAAAAGATACATTTTTAATCAAAAATAGAATAGCTAAAATGTTAGAAAAATTAATTTCCAACCAACAACAAAAAAACACGAATTATCAACAAAATGCTTACATTTCCAAACAAATGAACAAATTTGTAACGAAAATAATTAATTTTCTACCAAACCGATGAGTTTTTAACAAAAAATAGAATGGCGCAAAGGTTATGAAAATAGGTGATGTTTCCATCAAAACATATTTTTATTTATTTCGATCAAAAAAAGTTAAAAACAAAAAATAAGAATTTTCAACAATTTAGTTGAATCCTCAAACAAAACAGATTAATTTTCAAGCAAAGAGTGAAATTTCCTACGAAAAAGATAGATTTTCAACCAAAAATAATAGTTAAATAAAAGAACAGTTGAACAAATATTTAAAATGTTAGAAAAATCAATTTTCAATTTTGAAAAACACGAATTTTCCACGAAATAGTTGAATTTTCAACCAAAGCAACGAATTGTTAACAAAAGAGAAGGAATTTTCTAATCAAAGAAGACAAATTTTCAAAAAAAAAAGGTAAATTTTCAACTGAAGAACAACAATTTCAGCCAAAAACAGATTACTTTTTTACCAAAGAGAAGAATTTTCAAAAAATACTTGAACTTTGAACCAGAGAAATAAATTATGTAGCTTAAGAAAGTCAAATTGCGTGACAAAATGGCACAAGCAGGCTTACAAAGAAGTATGTTTCCAAAATTTGTTAACCAAATAGTTGAATTTTTAACCAAAGAATTAAATTGTTAAACGAATAATTAATTTTTCAACAAAATAATTAAATTTTCTACAAAATAATCAAATTTTCAACGAATTAATAAATAAAATTTCAAACAAAAAGATGAAATTTCAACTAAAATGATGAATCTTCAACAAACAAAAATTCATTTTTAACAAAGTAGTTCAACTTTCAATCGAGAAATAGAATTTTTCAACAAAATAGTAGAATTTTCGATAAATAAAGATTTTTCAGTTAAGAAAGAAAAAGAAGTTTATCCAAATTGTTAAACTTTTAAACCAAAAAATGAAAAAGAGGATATTTCAACCAAGAGAATTAGTTTTCTACAAAAGAATGAATTTTCAGCTGCAAAAAATCGATTTACGCAATTAAAATGATCAATTTTCACCCAAGAATAGAAAAGTCATATTTTAAGTTTGAAAAATTTATTTTAAACCAGAAATTTCAAGAAAATAGTTAAGTTTCCAACCGAAAATATGAACTTTCAACCTACTATTACATAATTTGTTAAGAATTCACCTTTTCTTGTTTAAAATTCAACAACTTTGTTGAATGTTGAATCATTTTGTTAAAAAATCATTTTGTTGTTGTTAAAGATTCATCATTTTAGTTGAAAATACATCTCGCTGGTTGGAAGTTGAACTATTTTGTTGAAAATTAGTTTTCTTTTGTGGTAATCCGAAGTAATAGAAATTGGATGCTGCCTACTCAATTCTGTGTGAAGAAAAGACTTTTGCAATTCTTTATTACAATGTAGAGAAAATTCAATTTATTTTCAGAAGAGGAAATTTCAAGGAGCATAAGCTTAAGAAAGTATAATTGCGTAACGAAATTGCACAAGCAGGCTTACAAAGAAGCATGTTCCCAAAATTATTTGACAAAGGAGTTGAATTTTTAAGAAAGTACTGAAATTTGGAAACAAATAGTCGAATTTTCAAACAAAAAATATTAAAATTTAATCAGGAACTGTTAAATTTTCAACAAAAAAATATAATAGTTGATATTTCAACAACAGAAAATGAATTTCCAACTAAATAGAAGAATTTCCAACCAAATAGTTAAATTTAAGCAGAATGATTAAATTTTTAACCCAATAATTCAATTTTCAACAAAATAATTGAATTTTCAAGTTAGTACTTGAATTTCGAACCAAATAGTTGAATTTTCCACCGAAAAAGATGAAGTCTCAAACAAAAAGACGATTTTTCGATCAATGATATTAAATTTCTGCCAAGAATTAACAAATTTTCAAGAAAATGCTTCAATTTTCAACCAGAGAGATGACATTTCAATTAAAATGATGAATTTTCAAGAAACAAAAATTCATGTTTAACAAAGTAGTTCAACTTTCAATCCAGAAGTTGAATTTTCCAACAAAAAATCTTTTTTTTTTTGTTGATTCATTGGTTTAGTTGAAAAATCATCTCTTTCATTGAAAATATATGGTTTTTTATTAAAAATCAATTTTTTAAATTGAAAATTAAAATTCTCGTTGAAGATTCATCAATTTAGTTGAAAATTCATCTCGTTGGTTAAAATTTAACTAGTTTCTTGTAAATCCTTTTTTTCGGTTGAAGGTTGATGAAAAGGTTAATGAAGGTTGATGAGGATGAAAATTTAACTATTTTTTGAAAATTATTTTTTCGGTTGAAAATCAATTTTTAAACTATAACTTTTTCCATTCTTTATTGAAAATTGATCTTTTTTAGTTGAAAATTCGTCCTTTTTTGGTAGCAAACTTATCTTCTTGTTTTAAATTTCCTCATTGTTGTCTTTTGCCTCGAAAGTTCTATTTACAAGCTGAAAGTTGAATTACTTCGCTAAAAATTAATTTTCGTTGAAGATTCATTATTTTAGTTGAAAATTCATAGTTTAAGTTTTGTTCGAAAATTCAACTATTTTCTTGAAAATTCGTCTTTTTGGTAAAAAATTAATATCTGCCAGTTTAAAAATTTAACTGTTTTGTAGAAAATTCGTCATTGTGGTTGGAATTTTACCTTTTTGGTTTTAAATTCAATGATTTGTTTAACAATTCAAGTCCTTTGTTGAAAATTCAATTATTTTCTTAAAAATTTGACTCTTGAGTTGAAAATTCATTCTCCATTTGTAAAATATCAAATATTATATTTTTCGTTGAAAATTTAATTTTTTGGTTTGAAAATTCAACTGTTTTTGTTAAAAGTTTAATCTTTTTTTGTTTTGAAATTCGACTATTTGGTTGAAATTGCATCTTTGTAGGTAGAAAATGCCAGAATTTGGTCAAAAATTGAATTATTTTGTTGAAAATTTAATTATTTTTTAGAATTTTATGTATTCATTAACTTAATTTTATTATTAATTTAACGATTTGTTTAAAAATTCATATACTTTGTTGAAAAATGTTTTTTTTTTTTGGTAGAAAATTAATCTTATTGGTTAAAAATTGAAGTAGTTTGTTGAAAGTTTAATTATTTTGTTAAAAATTCAACTTTTTGATTGAAAATTTAACTATTTTCTTGAAAATTTGTTTTGTTGTTGTTGGAATATTTACTATTATATTGTTCGTCGAAAATTCATCTTTTTGTTAAAAGTTCAACTTTCCGTATTGAAAATTAAACTACACGGAGAAAATTTGGTTAGGAAACTTTACCAAACTTTTGAGTAAAATTGGGATATATGGACTAAAAGGAGAATGTTTGACATTATTGTAATAATTTGTGACGTGCAAAAGGTTAAATAATACATGGCAGTTCGGTAAACTTTAATAGCGCAGATTAAAGTTTCCAAATGTACAGTAAATATTTTCAAAAGTAAACATTAATGCACGTCGTGTAATTATTGAGAACTATTCTGTCATACATTGAGGAAAAATTGGATAAAATTTCATATTAGTTGAGTAAAGTTTGCAAATGTAAAGTCAAGCAAACTTTAAATTATGCAATGTTAATGCTTCCCTTAAAATCGGTTATAGAATGACAAATTTCGGTGAATGTTTCTAAGTAAAAAATGTATTATATACTCGAAAGTTTGGTAAAGTTTAAAATCAATTCTAGAGAAACATTGATTTTTGATATGTGACTGTTTCCACCACATTGCATGAAAGTTTATCCGCTGTGGAATAGATTTTAATTTTTGCTACGTTAGACTTTATTCGACAGTTTGGTAAACCGACATTCGAGTCGCAGTCGCCCAGCATCTCCCACCACTTCCCAAATCTTGCAGGATCGTATAAAAGTATTAAGCACCTCGAAGATATTTACCATTTTTTAAATTATGAATAAGTTGTTCAATTTTCAACCTATTCATAGTTCTCGTTGGCATTTAGTATTGGATAATGCATAATAGTTCTACAATTGCAAAATAAAGTTGGAGTTGATTTAGGAAGGTTATTACAAAGTTGGTTACCATGGATCGAAATTGACGCCTCTGGCGTAAGCCTTAGTGATGCTATTTCAGTGCTTTTTGCCATGTTAGTGTTTTCCTTACAAAATTTGTAGTTTTTTTTTCATTTAGTGGGATGAAAAAATTATATTTCAATGAGAATAAGAAAGCTTCGATCCAAAAAAATAATCCTGTTCCGAGAAAATCAAAATTGAAATTCGCGGTATCACGAAAAAAAAAGAAAGTATATATTTTTCCTATTGCATGATACAATTTTTTTTAAATATAAATACTAGAAGGTTAAAGAAATCAATACTCTGTTAAAATTTGATCTAAATATGAACTTAGATTTCATTGAATTTTGTTTTTAAATTATTGTGTCAATAAATGAGGTTTGGAAAAAAATCTTTTTACCACAACTCTTACTATAGTATAATTTTGCAAAGTTTTGTATTGATAACAGAAAATTCAGTTTCAAAAATAAGAAATAACAAATTTTTAAAAACAATTTCTTAAACTGAAATTTCTCATACGAAAAATCGAATAAAAACTTTTCATTAAATTTACGTCGCTATATAATTTTTTTGAGAATTCTTTTGCTAAAATCTTTTTTCATATTTTTTAAAATATTTTTTTACCATACAGTGTAATAAAAGTTTTTGCCAAATCTACATCGTAAAAATCTTTAAAGAATATATGAATAATTATTCAACAACAATGTTTTAAATAATTTTGTATTTTTACTCAGTGTAATTGGAAAAAATTTCATTTTTACAGAAATTTGTATATAATTTGATTAATCATAATAACATTTTATATAATTTGTCAACTGCGGTATTAACCAAAGAGTAACTCTTTCAATTGTGCATTGCGTACCTACAAGAAATTATGTAATTTTTGCAGATATAATCAAATATACTGATAAGGATCACCATTGTGTACATTCTCAAAGAAAGTCACAATTAATATATATATAATATTTTTATACAATATATGCTAATTTCCGACGAAAAAAAAACTAATATAACCTAAAGTTGTTCATAATCCTAAGTTTAATTTTTAAGTAAAATGAATTTAATTTTAAATAACCGATTTCTGGTAAA
>CAKNXH010000848.1:64019-93552 GCA_932178445.1 Andricus quercusramuli | reverse complement strand
AAGTCGTCCAAAATTTGGAAACTTTATTGAATTGTGCTTTGATATCATTTTAATACCTTACTCAGATAATATTAGAATCAAGTTAATATCCAAAGAAAAGGTGGAAAATTACTCAGAATTAAAGTGGCAATTACAAAATACATATTCCAAAAAATATAGATCTTATAATATAAATCTTTTTATGAAAACTTTAGTCACGGCACTGGTCGTTTCTCACAAGCGCTGAATCAATTCCTCTAGTTAGTATATAAGGAAGTTCCAAATTTCTCCTCTCAATGTGAAGCGTGCGTTAGCGTAGTTACGTCGAAAGCGTCTTATATATGTGTAGTATTATATTAGGGTTATTTATATGTATGTTATATGTGTTTGATAAGGTTTACGTGTCGTCAGTGTATTTGTAATGAAATTGTATTCTGATTGGCTGTAACTGACTCATGTGTATGTGAGTGTATGCTGTTGACTGTGTATAAGTTTGTTTTTTTGATTCACAGAAGGTTACGGTTTACCAAACTGCCAGTTAAAGTTTCTCGAGCGTCAGTGACTCCTTCATGCCTTTTCTGTAAACCCACTTATATTTTGTACCAAGCCCTCGACCGCGTTTTACCCAATTGTTCAGTAATCTTTATCTGAAGTTTGATATATTTTACAATTATGTGCATTAAAATGTCAACTACCAAGTACAGTATTAATTAAAGTACAGTTCAGAAGATATTCGTGTCAGTTTGTCGCACTTTCATGTTTGTTAATGAAGTATTACCGAATTTCGTCTTACCAAACTAGATATGAAACTTTATCAAAGTGTCCATATGTCCCAACTTTACCCAACTGAGTTTGGTAAAGTTTCTCGAAATATTTTTCTCCGTGTATTTTTGGCTGAAGTTAAATTTTTTTGGAGAAAATTCGACTATTTGTTTGAAAATTCATGCTTGTAGTATATGTTTAAAAATTCAACTTTTTTGCTAAAAATTAAGGTTTTTTGTTAAAAATTAATTTTTTTCATCGAAAATTCCACTATTTTGTTTGGACAAAAGATTCCTCCTTTTGGATGAAAAGTTTAACTTTTTTTGTTGAAAATTCCACTTTCTTCTCAAAAAATCCATTATTTCGTTGAAAATGCAACCGCTTGCTTCGGAATTCGACGATTTGTTTGAAAATTCTTTTTGGGGTAAACACTTAACAATTTTTATTAACATTGAACTATTTTGTTGAAAAATTAATCGTTTTGTTGAAAATTAAACTACTTTGTTAAAAAATTATCTTTGTTGATCAAAAATTCAATTATTTTGATGGTAATTTTATTCGATATTATTTTATTCCTTTCATTGAAGATTTGTTTGATAAAAAATGTCACAAGATTAAAATCCTTGTTTTTGAATATTAATGACCATTGAAAATAAAAAAATTGGTCACGAAAGTAAAAGTAAAAAGTCAGGAAATTTCGAAAATGATGTTTTTCGGCCACCTTCGCAAGGGACCGTACTTAAATTACGTAACAGCTCAAGGGGGAGGGAGGGGTCAAGAGATTTTTTTTACGATTTGTTACGGGATATAACATTCTTGTTAGTAATTTATTTACTTTCTATTCATATTTATATTTTTGCAGTTGCTTCCACCTGAAAATTATCTTTTTAGTAGTAAATTTTATTATTTATTTAAAAATTTAACATTTTTGTTGAAAAGTAAATCTTTTTGCTTTAAAATTCCGTAAAATTTCGTAGAAATTCACCTTCTGAGAAAAATTCATATTTTCGTGTTAAAAAATCAATTGAAACATTTTTTGGATAAAAATTCAACTATTTTTGGGAAATTTGTCTTTTTGCTTTAATGATTCAACTGTTTTAGTAGGAATTTCATCTTTCTTGGATAAGAATGCAACTGTTTGGTTGAAAATGCAACTGTTTTTTTGAAAAAAAACCTGAAATCTTTTTCGGCTGAAAATTCGACTATTTCGTAGAAAACTTACCTTTTGAGAAAAAGTCACATTTTTTGTTCAAGAATCAACTGAAATCTTTTCTGCATGAAAATTCGACTATTTTTTGTTTAGAAATTTATATTTTTTATTTGAAAAATCATCTGTCTAAGGAGGAAATTCATCTTTCTTGGATAAGAATGCAACTCTTTGGTTGAAAATTCAATAAATTCGTTAAAAAGTCTCCCTTTTTGGTCCAAAAATCTATTTTTTTGTTGAAAATTCAACTGTTTCGTAGAAAATTTACCTTTTGAGAAAAATTCACATTTTCTGTTGAAAATTCAATTTAAATATTTTTTGGATGAAAATTTAACTATAGTTTTTCAATACTTCATCTTTTTGATTCAAAAAATCATCTACCTTAGTAGAAAATGAATCTTTCTTGGATGAAAATGCAACTGTTTGATTGAAAATTAAATATTACTTTTAAAAAGTCATCCTTTTTGTATGAAAATTCAACTGTTATTATTGAAAATTTGTATTTTGGGGTTGAAAGTTCAAGTATCTTCGTAGAAAATCTACTTCTTGTTTAAACTATTTTGTTTTAAAATTTTGTTTGAACCACTCTGTTAAGAGATCCTTTTTTTTTTAAAGATTCATATTGTTAGTTGAAAATTCATCTCTTTGGTTTATGTTTGACTATTTAGTTGAAAACTGGTATTTTTTAACTGAAAATTTAACTGCGTGGGTAAAAGTTGAACCATTCTGTTAATTTTTTTTTAATGAAGATTATCCCTTTGGTTGAATATTTAACTATTTCGTTGAAAATTATTTTTTTTTGCTGAAAATTCAATTTTTGTACACAAAATTTGTCTTTTTGATTTTAAAATTAATTTTTTTTAAATGAAATTTCATCCCTCTTGGTTGGAATATCAACTATTACACTTTTCTGTTGCGAATTTATCTCTTAAGGTTGAAAATACAACTATTGCGTTGAAAATTTAATTGTTTTGTAGAGAATTTCATTATTCTGTAGAAAATATAAGTATTTTCTTGAGAAGTCATCTTTTATCGTTGAAAAGTCAGTTTTTTTGTTTAAAATAAATAAATTTGAAAATTTTTAATTTGTATATAAATTTTAATGGTATTTGAATGTTAAGGGTCAAGACAAAAAATGGTTGAGGAAAAATCATAGAATTTTGAAAATTAAGTTTTCACTCTGCAAAGCATGTATTATCTTAAATACAACAAATTTCCACTAGTTTCAAGTCCCATATCTTATTATTTCTGGAAACCATAATAACAGCAAGAGGTAGGAGGGGGGGGGGTGTAGAAATATTTTGTTAAGGTTCGTCACAGGGGGTTGGAGAGGGTCGATTATCCGTTACGTAATTTAAGTAAGGCCCCTAACTAATTTAATTAAATAAAAATGGTTGACGACAAAAAGTACAAGCAGACGTTTTCGTTTCGGTAAGAATGTGATTAAAAATAAGAGTGCAAGAGTCATTAAAATTAATTGTTTGTGTGGTTTAACTCTTGAGCGTGTTCTGCAATAATTTGTATATACTAGTGCGTGAATAACTGAGCGAAAGTCCGATTTACTATCTTTTTTTCTCATGCTTCGTAAATCCCTCTGTTATTGCGAATTGTGAAACTACACACTTTTATTTTCCAGAAATAATACAGGCACAAGTAGCATAATAACACATTACGCGTTAAAGTTGTTTAGTTTTTCTGTGCATTACTTTTTTTAAGAGCGATATTTGCGAATGAATCCTTCTGCCCATAACTCAAATTTATATTCTGCAACTGAAAGGACTCCATAAAAGGTTACGTTTGGTAATAACTAATAACATGAAATTCTACTGCCGGAAGTTACGGGGTGTCAAGATTAGACCGCAGTGCAGTAAAAACGTCAATAAAAGATGAGTAAAAATGTGGTCATGAGTCCCACCACTGCTCACCTGACCACATGTCTAAAAAAGAACTTTCTTCCAAGAACACCTGTATTCCCTTCTGAATTGAATATAATAGAAACTTATTATACAATTTCACAGTCAATTTTTGAGATAAAATTTAATTTTTTTTTATTGAAATATCTATTAATATATTAGGAATTAAAAATTATGGTTTTTTGGATTGAAATTCAACTACTTGGTTGAAGGTTTGAACCATTTAGTTGAAATTTTTTTTTAAGATTCATCATTGTAGTTGAAAATTCATGTTTTTTGTTGGAAATTAATTTTTTCATTTGAAAGTCCAATTGAAGATTCATCATTTTAATTCAAGATTCATCTCCTTGGTTGAAAGTTTAACTACTATGTTGAAAACTATTTTTTTAAAGGTTAATTCTCTTTGGTTGACATTCAACTATTTTGTTGATTTTTTCGAAATTAATCTTCTTTAGTGGAATTCATATGCTTCTTATTTAGAAGTGAAATAATTGTTGGTTGAAATATCTACTACTACATAATTGATTAAAAATTTACCTCTTTGGTTTCATATTGAATTACTTGTTTGAAGTTGCTTGTTGCTTGTAATATTCAATTACATCTTAAAAATATTTTCTTGAAGATTCTTCGTTTTAGTTAAAAATTCATCTCGCTGGTTGAAAATACGTTTTTTTTGTTAAAAATTGATTTTTCGAATTGATAATCAACAAAAATGACCTACATCCTCGCTGAGTGCGAGAAATCATTTACGATCTACTTGTCAATACTAAACACAAATCTGGCTTCAGTTTGTTGCTATCAGCTCCAGTTTAACAGATATTTTCAAATGAAATTGCCAATAAAAAATGGTTAAACTATTTTTTTTAAGGACGAAAAATATTTTCCGCCCTCATCGTAGCAAGTTCATATCGATTCGGCTTTAACGCAGTTTGTGAATATTCTCTTACTTTAGCGATATCTATAACGGTTTCTGAGGTATTCTCAAAAAACTGAAAAAAGTGCGAAAAACGTACTCTAATTTCATTTCACTGTAATTTAAGATATATTTACTTTTTTATATAAACTGCAGGTCGATTTGTTTTTTTTTTTCACAAAGAATGATTACCTGAAACAAAATTTTAATTCGGATTATCCATTTCTCAAATTAGAAAAAATTTCCAGGCTTTTTTCAATTTCCGAAAACTTAGACTTGATGCTGGTTTTGGAATCAGATGTTCAATTGTAGAACATAAGATGATCGCTCACATTTAATTCATTTCCGAATTTCATACTGTTGTGGAACATAAGACGATCAATCTTATTTGTTTCTGAATTGTATGGAGTTCTAAAATCATAAGACGATCAATCACATTGTAACTTGTTTATGAATTTCATACAGTTCCAAAACATGAAACGATCACTCACATTGTCATTTGTTTCTGAATTTCATACAGTTGTAAAACATATGAGAAGATTAATCACATTGTTACTTGTCAATGAATTGCATACAGTCTTAAAACATAAGGCGATCAATAAATGAAATGTGAGTGATCGTCTTACATTTCAGAATTGTATGAAATTTAGAAACGAATGACAAAGTGAGTCACTGTCTATGTTTCACAACAGTATGAAATACATAAACAAGTAACAATGTGGTTGTTCCTCTTATATTTTACAACTGTACGGAATGCTGGAATAAATGTCAATGTGAGTGTGCTTCTTTTGTCTGAGAACTGTAGAAAATTTATGAACAAGTAAAAATGTGATTGTTCTTCTTATGTCTTAGAACTGCAATTAATTCAGAAAGAAGTAACAATGTGATTGCTCGTCTTATGTTTGAGAACTGTATGAAATTCACAAAGAAGTAACAATGTGATTGATCGTTTTATGTTTTAGAACTGTATGAAATTCAGAAACAAATGAAAATGTGAGTGATTTTCCTACACTTCAGAACTGTATAAAATTCAGAAGTAATTTACAATATGAGTGATCGTCTTATGTTTTAGAAATGTATGAAATTCACAAAGAAATAACAATGTGATTGATCGCTTGATGTTTTGAAACTGTATGAAATTCAGAAACAAATATGTCAATGTGAGTGATCGTCTTATGTTTTAGAACTGTACGAAATTCAGAAATAAATGACAGTGTGAGTGATCGTCTTATGTTTTAGAATTGTATGAAGTTCACAAACAAGTAACAATGTCATTGATCGTTTTATTATGCGTCTCAGAATCGTATGAAATTCAGAAACAAATGACAAAGTGAGTGATCGCCTCATGTTTTAGAACTGTACGAAATTCAGAAATAACTGACAGTGTCAGTGATCGTCTTATGTTTTAGAACTGTATGAAATTCACAAAGAAGTAACAATGTGACTGATCGCTTTATGTTTCAGAACTGTATGACATTCAGAAACAAATGATAGTGTGAGTGATCGTCTTATATTTTAGAACTGTATGAAATTCACAAACAAGTAACAATGTCGTTGCTCGTTTTATTATGTCTCAGAACCGTATGAAATTCAGAAACAAATGACAGTGTGAATGATCATCTCATGTTTTAGAACTGTACGAAATTCAGAAACAAATGACAAAGTGAGTGACCGTCTAATGTTTTAGAACTGTATAAAATTCAGAAGTAATTTACAATATGAGTGATCGTCTTATGTTTTTTTAGAACTGTATGAAATTCACAAATAAGTAACAATGTGATTGATCGCTTGATCTTTTAGAACTGTACGAAATTTAGAAATAAATGACAGTGTGAGTGATCGTCTTATGTTTTAGAACTGTATGAAATTCACAAACAAGTAACAATGTCATTGCTCGTTTTATTATGTCTGAGAACCGTATGAAATTCAGAAACAAATGACAATGTGAGTGATCGTCTCATGTTTTAGAACTGTACGAAATTCAGAAATAAATGGCAGTGTGAGTGACCGTCTAATGTTTGAGAACTGTATTAAATTCACAAATAAGTAACAATGTGATTGATCGCTTGATCTTTTAGAACTGTACGAAATTTAGAAATAAATGACAGTGTGAGTGATCGTCTTATGTTTTAGGACTGTATGAAATTCACTAACAAGTAACAATGTGATTGATCGTTTTATTATGTCTCAGAACTGTATGAAATTCAGAATTAATTAAAATCTATTGAAAAATCCTTTATGTATTTAAAAATTCCATTAACTATTTTAAATTCTGTAAAATCTTTTGATATCCCTTGAAATATTTCTATCCTCTTCAAGATTCCTTAGAATCTTTAAAAATACGATAAAATCTTAGAAATCCTTGGAAATTCCTGTAATTTATTGACATAGGATGAAAAATCTTGGAGTTTTGAAATGCCTTCAAATATTTCAAATTCTTGTAAATCTTTCGATATCCCTTAATCGATTAAAAAATATTGGACTTTTAAAACACCCTCAAATATTTCCATTTCTTTGGAATATTTTGATATCCTTTGAAATCCTTGAAATCTCTTTAAGATTCCTTGGAATTTTTGGAAATGCCATGCCATCTTTGAAATCCTCTAAAATACCTTCAAATTATTGACATCGATTGAAAAATATTAGGCTTTTAAAACATCCTCAAATATTTCAAATTCTTTGAAATCTTTTGATATCCCTTGAAATCTTTGATATGTCTTTAAGATTTCACGAAATATTTGAAAATACCATAAATCTTTGAAATCTTTTAAAATCCCTTTAATTTATTGAAATGGGATGAAAAATCTTGAAATTTTTAAATAGCTTCAAATATTTAAAATTCTTTTAAATCTTTTGATATCCCTACACATCTTTTAATTCACTTAAACATTTTTTTGGAATCTATGAAAAATACCATGACATCTTTGAAATCTTTTAAAATACCTTCAAATTACTGAAATCGATTGAAAAATATTGGTCATTAAAAACACCCTCAAATATTTCAAGATCTTTGAAATCTTTTGATATGCTTTGAAATCCCTGAAATCTCTTTAAGATTTCTCGGAATTTTTGAAAATGCCATGACATCTTTGAAATCCTTTAAAATATCTTCAAATTATTGAAATAGATTGAAAATATTGGGCTTTCAAAACATCCTCAAATATTTCAAATTCTTTGAAATCTTTTGATATCCCTTGTAATCTTCAAAATCTCTTTCAAATTTTTCAGAATCTTTAAAAAGACTAACAAATTCTGAAATCCTGTAATTCCTTAATTTATTGAAATATATTGAAAAATCCATGGAGTATTTCGAAATACCCTTAACTATTTTAAAGTCTTTGAAATCTTTTGATATCCTTTAAAATGCCTTTAATTTGAAATCGGTTGAAAAATCTTGGAATTTTAAAATACCCTCAAATATTTCAAATGCTTCGAAATCTTTTGATATCCCTCAAAATATTGGAAATTTCTTTAGGATTCCTCGAAATATTTAAAAATACCATAAATCTTTCAAATCCTTTGAAATCCCTTTAATTTATTGAAATGAGATGAAAATCTTGGAGTTTTAAAATACCTGCAAATATTCAAAATTCTTTTAAATCTTTTGATATCCCTTCAAATCCTTAAAATTACTTTGAAATTTCTCGGAATCTTTAAAAACACCACAAAATCTCTGAAATCTGTTAAAATCCTTTAATTTATTGAAATCTATTGGAAAATCCTTGGAGTCTTTTAAAATACCCTTAACTAATTTAAATTCTTTAAAATCTTTTGATAACCCGCAAAATCCTGTCATTCTCTTTAAGATTTCTCGGAATATTTAAAAATACCATAAAATCTTTGAAATTCTTCGAAATCCCTTTAATTTGAAATCGCTTGGAAAATCTTGGAGTTCAAAATACCCTTAAATATATTTTTGATGACCGGCAATCTGGATGACCTGGGTTCGGATCCCACTGGAGCTTGAGAGCAATTTTTTCACAATTTAGAAATGAAAATCAAAATTTAAAATATTGATTTTAGACCAGTAGACAAAAAACAATCAACATCAAATTATTCAATACCCTTAAATATTTAAAATACTTTGAAATCTCTTGAAATTTCTTGAAATCTTAGACATCTCTTCAAGATTCCTTAAAATCCTTGCAAATATAATAAAATCTTCAAAATCCCTTTAATTTATTGAAATCGATTGAAATTAAAAGGTTCTATTAGAAAGGTATAAATCCATACTTTGGGTTCCTTTAGAAACCATTTATCATTTTGGGTTCCTTATCAGCAAGAGAGATTCATTTTTGTTGGAGCTCCTTTGGAACCAAAAATTGTTTCTAATAGAAGCCCCAATTTTTTCTGTAAGGGCAAATTGTTATCTTCAAATTTCTGTGTGTTATTTCAAAGTTGTGGGTTCAAATTTTGAATTTTCATTTAACGAAAGATATTTCAAAAGTTTGTAAGCATTTGAAAACTGAAATTTGGACGCAATTGAAAATTTAAATTTTAAAGTAGTTCGAATGTAAGTCAGTAGTAGAATCCTTAAACCATTGGCAATGCAGAGTTAGAATTGTTCCAAATTTAGACACAATGCAACATTGCCGTCATCCCAATTTTGCAACCTAGCCAAATTTGGATCTGAAAATTGAATGCCTTCCGAATTTGGAGGCTCCAACAGACATTAGTTTTAAAATATGTAAACTCATCAACTCGCATAACTTTGAAATTCGCCGCACCTAATTCGTTGCCTCAAGCGTTAGGTTGCTCAACCGACTCTTGAATAATTATCTACTAAGGTATTACATCTGAAAAACAACGTAATAAAAAATAGAGAAGAATAAATAAAAAAGATACAGAGCTGAAGGCAACAACAAACGATAGATTACCTCCTAATGTTCAAATCATTTAAAAAAATGTACATAATCAAACTATTTGATTATTTAGTCTTAAATTTAATAACAACGCAGTAAACCTCGGTATGAATTCATGTAAATACAATATTGGAAGCAATATAAAAGACTTTGAATTTATAAGATTTCAAGTCGAAATATATATTAAATTTTCAACAACCAAGATTAATTTCTTATCCAAAAAGACGAATTTTCAAGAAAATACACGAGTTTTCTACCAAATAGTAAAATTTTCAATTTAAAAATATAATAGTGCAATTTTCAGATAAAACAGATAATTACTTACCAGAAAAGTAATTTGAAGAAAACTTATATTTTAAAAAAAATTGGTGAATCTTTTCAACTCAAAAAGATACATTTTTAAATAAATAGTTAAATTTTCAAACAAAAAGATGAATTTTAGAACAAGAAGATTAATTTTGGAGCAAGAAGATTAATTTTGTATAAAAAACACGAATTTTCAACAAATTACATAAATTGTCAAGAAAATTATCAACTTTTGAAGCCGAAAGGACGAATTATATACAAAATGGTTGAATTTTTAACCCAAAAATATTATTTTCTGACAAAAAGTTCAATTTTTATTAGAAAAGTTTAATTTTCAACCAAATTGTTGAATCCTCAACTAAATCTGATCAATTATTCAATTAATTGAATTTATCATATATATTATATAATATACGTAGAGTATTATTATTATCCATAGGGAATTAATATATTAATTTACTAAATCAAAGATTTCAAAGTATTAATTAATTATATATTATATCAATACGCAGTTACACTTCTAACAGAAAAAGATGAATTTTCAATCAAGAACAATTATTTTCCATAAAAAAAGATGATATTTTAAAAAATAACACGAATTTTCTACTTGAAAAGATCATTTTTCAGCGGAAGAGATGAATTTTCAACTAAAATGATGAATCCCAAAAGATAATTTTTCGAACAGAAAGATTAGTTTTCTAAAAATGAAATAGTTAAATTTTCAACCAAGGAGGTGAATCATTAAAATATATGCATTTTCAACAAATCAGATCGCCTTTCAACGACGCAGTTGAATTTTCAACTAAAACGAATTTTCAACAAATTACATTAATTTAAACAAAATTGTTGAATTTTGAAGCTGAAAAGACGAATCATCTACAAAACGGTTGAATTTTTAACCCAAAAATATTATTTTTTATCAAAAAAGTTAAAATTTTACCAAAAATATTATTTTTCAACAAAAAAGTTAATTTTCTACCAAAAATTAAATTTCCATGAAAATATTTGAATGTTCAACAACAAAGTTAATTTTTTAAGAAACTGTGAAATCCTCAACCAAACCAGATGAATTTTTAATAAAGTAAATTTCAGCTAAAAATGGGATAGTTGCAATTTCAGTCCAAAAAATTAATTCTCAATCGAGAAAAAACTTATTTTCAACAAAATAATTACATTGGCAACAAAAAAGATGAATTTTTAACTAAAATGATCAATCTTGAAAAAAAAATAATTTTTACCAAAACTGTTCAACCCAAAAGATAATTTTTTGACCCAGAAGAATAATTTTCTAAAAATAGAATAGTTGAAGTTTTAACTAAGAAGATGAATCTACAACCAAAAAAATAAATTTTTCACAAATTAGTTGCATTTTCAACAAAATAATAAAATGTTTAACCAAGTACTGGATTTGTAACCAAATAAGATGAATTCCGAACCAAAACTATAATAGTAGACTCTTTAACCAAAAGTATTTGATTTTTCTTGTTCGGTTCAATTAATTTAGTTCACATTTGAATGAAAAAACGAAAAAAATAGGAGGAAGTATAGTTTTCTTACAAATAGAGAAAAAATGTACTAGCTGCGCGCACGGCTCGCTAGTTTCAGCGCGCTTGAAATTTAGCCATTGTGAATTCTCTTTTGTTAAAGCTCCTTTGGTTGAAAGCAAATTTTCAGATCTGATTTAAAAACAATTTTATTATTAAACACTTTATTGTTCCTTGTGCCTTTTTTTAAAATGTAATTGCTTTATTTGAAATGCCATTGTTCACGATTAAAACAAAAACTATGCGTCTTAACAAAAAATGATTAATAAAAAATGTGTAGCTCTCTCTTGTGTGAACAACTTCTATCTATTTATTGTTTTCAAAGATTGTGTTGCTTGTCAACATTTTTTTATATCTGTTGTTTTCAATGTTGTTTTTACGAATAAAAAAAAACCAACGCGTAAAATCAAAAAGTGCTTCATAACGAATTTCTAGATCTTTTTTGGGTGCACAATTTTTGTCAATTCACCTTTTTTCTGTATCTTGCATAGTTTGACCGCAAAATTGACTTTTTGATTCTTCATTGTTTTTTGTGCGATCAAAATTTGAATTTTCGATTTATCAAGAAAATTCGAAAATTTGTTATGATAATCTTGTATGGCTTTCAAAAAGCAATGTTTTTCTTCTCTTGACTTTTTTATAGCATAATTTTTAAAACTTAGAAAAAATGATCGCAAAAATATTGAAAATACTTTAACAGGCCCCTAAAAACATTGCAAACAATTGAAAACTAAAATTATCCGACATCGGATAATTTTTATCGGGGTACGCATAAAAATTATCTGACGTCTGATAATTTTCATCTGGAGGCAGGTAATTTTCATCGGGAGACGTATCAAAATTATCTGACATCGGATAATTTTTATCGGGACGTGTATAATATTTATCGGGTCGCGGATAAAAAATAATCCAAGTCCATTAATTTTTATTTGGAGAGGGATAGTTTTTATCGGGGAGCGGATAAAAATCATCCGATGTCGGATAATTGCAGTTGTCAATTGTTATCAACGTTTTTATCCAAACACAGATAAAAAATATCATTGGGATTAACTATGCATCATTCTGATTACACGGTCACACAAAAAAGTAGACTTGTTCAAATAAGAAAAAAGAACGTTTAGCCAAAAATAATTCTATTTTTAACCAAAGAGCTGAAATTTCTACCAACAGAGATATATTTTCAACTGAAATTAACAATCTTCAATTTAAATAGTTAAATCCTCAGTTTAAAAAACCATTTTTCAAAAAAAAAAAAAATTTAAGAAAAGAGTCAAACTTTCAAACAAAAAGATGAACTTTCAAATAAAATATTGAAACAAAAAACTACTTTTTAACAGTACAATTCAAATTTCAAACAAGTAGTTGAATTTTCATAAAAAAAAATTAATTTTCAACCAAGAAGATTAATTGAAGACCAAAAAAAAACCGAACATTCAAAGCAATAGTTTCAGTATAAAAAATAAATGATTCAACTTTCAACCAAAGAGATGAATGTTCAACTAAAACTACGGATAAAGCCCATACAAAGAAACACCAACTCATATTCCAATGGATTAGGTGAATCTTCAGAAAAAAAGATAAATAATTTTCAACGACAAAAAATCGAATTTTCAACTAGATAGTTAAATTTTCAGTAAAAAAATTAATTTTCAACAATAGTTTTATTTTAAATGAAAACTAGTTAAATTCAACAACAAAAGACGAATTTTCAGTAAATTGTCGGATTTTCAACTCAAAAAGATAAATATTCAACCCAACATGGAATGGTTAAATTTCCAGTTAAAAAAAATTCACAAAATATTTCAATTTTTTACCAAAGAGATGAATTCTTAACTAAAAGTATGAATCTTTAACTGAAAAAACACATTTCAAACAAAAGAGTTCAACTTCCAACCAAGCAGTTTAAGATTCAACCAAAAAGATTAATTTCTAACCAAGAAGTTTGATTTTATACCAAAAAAGACGAATTTTCAACAAAATACATCAACTTTGAATCAAATAGTTGAGTTGTTAATTAAAAACAGTTAAGCTGGGATGGCTGAATTTTCACATCAAAAATAAATTATTACGAAAATAAACGAATTTTCAACAGAATAGTTTTTTCAATTTGAAAAAATATCTATTTTACTAAAGGAGTTGAACTTTCAACTAAAAGTAGTTGAATTGAAAAATAATAAATTTTCAAATGAAAAAGATAATTTTTTAGCCAAGTGATTGAATTTTCTGGTAGAAAAGATAAATTTTGAATTGAAAATGGAATAGTTAAATTTTCAGTTAAAAAATTAATATTCAACCAAAAAAAGATGAATTTTCAACAAAAAATTTTCATTTTCAACCAAAGATGGAAAAATTTACTACCAAATTGTTGAATGGTCAAGACGAAAAGGCGGGCTTTCAACAAAAAAGTTGGATTTTCCACCTAAAAGAATAATTTTATAAAAAAAAGGTAATTTTCAACAAAAAAAAAAAACGAATGTTTATGATATTTCGTTTAAAAAAATGTAAGGAATTTCTTTGAATGTTCAGTTTTGACACTCCACAATTGCTACTCATAAAAATTCATGACAGACAATAAAATTGATCTTGAAAATCGGATATCAGATCATTTTGATGTGCAATTTGCGGATCAAATACAAAATTCGAAATCTGCTTTCAGAAAACGATTTGGTTAAATAAGCAAAATATTTGTTTGTTCAACCATAAAATATGCTTATTATATGGACAACAAAATATTCGGTTGACCCATCTAAATTTTTTGATTGTTCTAACCAAATTCTTTGGTAGCTGGAGTATTTGGTCAGTTCAACAAAAAAATGCTGTTGGATCAATCAAATATTTTGTTGAATCAACCAAAACTCGTTTGATTCAACCAAATTTTCAAAAAAAGGGACGAGATGTTTTGTTACGATTTGCTATGGGGGGAAAGGGGGAGGGGGTATTTTATTGGTCCGGGAAAATAGAAAATTGGTCAGGAAAAAAATAGGGAATTCCTAAAATTACGTTTTGCGGTAACCCTGACATAATATTCTTGTTAGTAATTTATTTTTCTTGTATTTATATTTCTTTTTCTTGCAGTTGCTTCCTTCTAAAGATGATATTTTGGACATAACATTATTTGTTTGGAAATTCAATAAATTTGTTAAAAATCATTCTTTTTGGTTGATTTTTAACTGCTTTGTTGTAAAATTGTCTTGGTAGGTTAAAGACAATTGAAATCTTTTTTTTGTATGAAAATTCAACTATTTTGTTTGAAAATTTGTTTTTTTGTTTTGTTAGAAATTGACTTTTTCGAATTGGAAATTCACCTGCGTGGGTGAAAATTGAACTGCTTTGTTGAAAATCTATTTTTTTGAATGAAAGTTTATTTCTTTGGTTGAAAATTTGGCTATTTTATTGAAAAATAATGTTTTTGATGAAAATTCATATTTTCTGGTTAGAAAATGAATTTGTGTGTAGAAAATTCATTTTTTGATTTGGAAGTTTAACAATTTATTATTATTATTATTATTATACCTTTAAGCCTTTCGGGGTAAGCGTGACTCACTTGGTGAGGAAGATGAACTCTGTTTTCTTTCATGACTGAAAAGTATTTATTTGTTGAAAATTCGTCTTTCTGGGTTTGAAATTAATTTTTTTGGGATGTAATTTCATCTTTTCTTGTTGAAAGATCAACTATCCCACTTTTTGTTGAGGATTCTTCTTGAGTTGAAAATTCAATTATTTTGTCGAAAATTTATTTATTTTGTTGAAAATTCAAGAATTTTCTTGAAAAGTCTTCTTTTGCGGTAGAAAAGTAATTTTTTGTCTAAAATAAATAA
Source organism: Andricus quercusramuli (assembly GCA_932178445.1). Lineage (NCBI taxonomy): Eukaryota > Metazoa > Arthropoda > Insecta > Hymenoptera > Cynipidae > Andricus > Andricus quercusramuli. The sequence goes on along the minus strand of CAKNXH010000848.1, from coordinate 78,248 downwards.
ATAAATTTGATATTTTTATCTAAAATATTGTTTTATTTCGTTTATACAGAATCCTATGCTAAACATTTTCCATAAAACATTTGAATTTTCCAATCAACACTATTAATTTACAACAAAAAAGTGAATTTAATATAATGTAGTTAATTTTTTAAATCAATAGTTCAATTTTTAACCGAATAGTTGATTTTTCAACAAAAAAATTAATTTTCCAACCTAATATGGAATAGTTATATTTTCAGTTTAAAAAATTAATTTAAAAAATGAAAAGAATTTTCGACCAGTTTCAATAAACCGAAAAAGACGAGTTTGTAACAGAATAGTTGAATCCACAACCTAAAAGATGAATCTAAAAAAAGATTCACTCCACGCTCAAAAAGACGAATTTTCAACAAAGTATATAAATTTTCCAAAAACAATTGAATTTTCCATTCAAAACTAATTACTTGAATTTTCTACCGTAATAGTTGAATTTTCAATAAAATAGTTATATTTTAAAAAAGAAGATATAAGCATTCAACCAAAAATGGAATAGTTACATTTTCAGTTTAAAAAATTAATTAAACACAAAAAATAAAAAAATGTCAATTAGACTAAACCAAATAAGACGAAAAAAAAGTTGAATCCACTGTCAATAAGAATAATTTTCAAAATAGAAGAATAATTTTCTACCCAAACAGACGAATTTTCAATTAAATACATGAATTTTACACAACAAAAAATTGAATTTTCTACCTGACACTATGGATTTTCAACACAAAGGTTAATTTTCTACCAAGCAGTTAATTTTAAAAATAATTAGTTTGAATTTTAATCATATAGGTTAATTTTTCACCAAAATAGTGGAATTTTCACCAAAAAGATGAATTTTAAGCCAAATAGTTGAATTTCCAAAATGAAACATCAATTTTTAGTTGAAAATATATATATTTTTTTTTTAACAAAATAGTTTAACTTTCAACCAGGTAGTTTTATTTTCAAAATTCAAATAAAAAACAATTTAACGCAATAAAAAATACGAATATTTAATAAAATAGTTCAAGTTTGATCCAAAGAGATGCATCTTCAACGAAAAAAATTAATTTTCTACTGATAAGGTTAATTTTCTACTAAAAAACACGTCTTTTCAACTCAAAAAGATAAATTTTAACCAAATAGTTGAATTTTTAAGCAAAAAGCTAAATTTTCAACTACAAATGTAATAGTTAAATTTTCAGTTTAAAAAATTCCATTTTTAAACAAAAAAGAAAAGAATGTTCAACAAAATACTGAAATTTTCTACCAACGAGATGAATCCTTAACCAAAAAGATCAATTTTTAACTATTAGTTCAACTTTCAACCAAATTGTTGAATTTTTTACCAAAAAATGTAAGTTTCTAAGAAAATAGTTGAATTTACAAGAAAATAATTAAATTTTCAATCAAACAGTAGAATTTTTAACTAAAACATAAATTCGTTATGTTACTTTCACTAAAGCCCCCCTCCCCCCTCAACCTGTAACCAATCATAGTTATTGACATGACCCACCCCCTCCCCTGAATTGAAAACCATAAATTACGTACAGTAGGATGGGGGGGGGGGGTGAAATATTTTGTTGCGGTTTGTTGCAGGTTGGAGGGGGGTCTTCGAGAGGGCTTATAATCCGTTACGTAATTTAAATACGGCCCCAAAACAGTTTATTCGGTTCAAGAAAATTTTTTTTCTGAGTTTGTATAAAAGCATTGCATATCATTTTGATCCAATTGTGGGATACATTTATCGGCTGTTTACTGTGAAATTGTAAAATGATTCAAATAATATGATCCGAGTATAAAGAAAGTTAATAACGATATCTTATTTGAAAAATGAGATTTAACCCTCGAAAGTGAAATATGGAAAGTATGAAGATTATAAGTAGCAAAGAGCTTATTTCACAATAATGAAACACTTCTACTCATTCAATACTCTCTTCATCAATACGGAAATGTTTTTTCTAAACAGGATACGAAATCGTAAAAAGAATCATTGGTATGATACAAGAAGACAATTTTCACTGTTTGTATAATTACATTTTCTTAATTGCAAAGTCATTCAAATTTATTGAAAATTTATCTTTCGCTAATATTTTAAATGTTACTATCATTCACACGTGTTTCTTATTCAAAATAAGAATTAATCTGACCTACTAATTTTCTTATTGCAATATAAAAGTGTAGGCAAAATTGGTATGAGGTCACGTTGTTTCTTTAATGAGTAATGATTGTGTGTGCATAGACTTGTACAATTACTCACGATTCATATTGAAAGTGTAATACTTGTACGTGAGCTTCGGAAAAAAATAACGACCTTACATTGTCTGCCTACACTCTCTTAATTAAGTAGGTGAGGTACAAAATTTTCTATTATGATAAAGAAGACGACATAATTGTGGTTATTTAATACAAAGAAAAATGATCTACAGTCTAAATTTAAATCAGTCAAAAGTGACTGATTCGAAGTCAATTTTGACTGATTCAAATAATGCTGATTCGAAGGCTGACAAATCAGTCAAAAGTGACTTTTAAAATTAATAAAAAGTGACTTTTAAAATCTATTAATTTGATTCAATGATGAAATTAGTCATTTCAAATAATCCAATCTGTTGAAAATGTAACTTAAAAAGGTCAATTTACACCCAAAAATAGAGTAGTTCAATTTTTAATTTAAAAAATTAACTTACAACAAGAGAAACGAATTTTTGAAACACTAGTTTAATTATCAAGAAAAGGGATTAATTTTCAATTACAATTTTGACTGATTCAAACAATGCGGATTCGACGACTTACAATTCAGTCAAAAGCGACTTTTCGAATAAATCAATTTGACGGAAATAAGTAATTTAAAATAGTCCAATTTGTTGAATTTTCAACTTAAAAAGGTCAATTTTGAACTACAAATAGAGTAGTTAGAGAAGTTCAATTTTTAAATTGAAAATTTATTTTTAACGAGAAAAACGAATTTTTTAAGAAAATAGTTCTGTTTTCAAAAGAAGGGATTAATTTGCTCTAAATTTTAATCAGTCAATAGTGTCTGATTTAAAGTAAAATTTGACTGATTCATGTAATACGGATTCCATGACTGACAAGTCAATCAAAAGTGAAAAAACTGAAAATAGAGTAGTTTAATTTTTAAATAAAAAAATTATTTTCAACAAGGAAAACGAATTTTTCACAAAGTAGTTCAATTTAAAAAAATAATAATTTTCAACTACGCTCTAAATTTGAATCATTCAAAAGTGATTGCTTTGAAGTCAATTTTGACGGATTCAAATAATGCAGATTCGACGACTGACAAGTCAGTCAAAAGTGACTTTTTAAATCAATCAATTTTAGTCAGTGACGGAATTAGTCATTTTAAATAATCCAATCTGTTTAACTTCTAACTTATCAAGGTCAATTTTCTCCCAAAAATAGAGTGGTTGAATTTTTAAATTAAAAAAACAATTTTCAACCAGAAAAACGATTTTTAAACAAAATAAATAATTTTCAACTACATTTAAAATTTAAATCATGATTTAAATAATTTCGGATTCGACAACTGACAAGTCAGTCAAAAGTAACTTTTCAAATCAATAAATTTGACTTAATGATGAAATTAGTAATTTTAAATAATCCAATCTGTTGAATTTTCAACTTAAAAGGGTCAGTTTTCAACAAAAAATCAAGTGGTTGAATTTTTAAATAAAAAACTCAATTTTCAACAAGAAAAACGAATTATTAACAAAAAAGTACTGGTAAAACAAATTCCAACTGCACACTGAATTTGAATCAGTCCAAAGTTACTGATCGAAAGTAAATTTTGACTGATTCATATAATGCGGATTCGACGACTGACAAGACTTTTCATATTAGCAATTTGACGCAATGATGAAATCCGTCAATTTAAATTATCAAATTTGTTGAATTTCCAACTCAAAAAGGTCAATTTTCAACCAAAAATAGAGTAGTCCAATTTCAAAATTCAAAAATTATTTTCCAACAAAGAAAATGAGTTTTTAACTTTATAATCAATCAATTTGACTCAATGATGAAATCAGTAATTTGAAATAATCCAATCTGTTTAATTTCCAACTTATCAAGGTCAATTCTCAAACAAAAATAGAGTGGTTGAATTTTTTAATTAAAAAAAAATTTGCAACAATAAAAACGAATTTTTAACTAAGTGTTTTGATTTTCAAAAACAGAGATTAACTTTCAACTACAATCCTAATTTGAATCAGTCAAAAGTTAAAAAGTTGAATTTTCAAATAAAGCGGATTAACAATCACCCAAACAATCGAATTTTCAAGAAAATGGTTAAATTTTCAACCAAACAGATGAATTTTTAACTTGAAAGAGGAACCATTAAGCAAAAGGATGAATTTTTAAACAAGCATTTCAACCAATCAAGTAAATAAATGAATTAAAAAAGTCAACTATCTGCCAAAAAGGTTAATTTTCTAGCGAAAAAGCGGATTTTCAACAAAATTCATGAATTTTAACTAAATAGTTGGATTTGTAACTAAAAAAGATCAATTCATAACCAACAATCGAATAGTTAAAATTTCATTTTAAAAAATCGATTTTAAACAAAAAAAAACAACGAATTTACAACAAAACAGTTACACTTTCAAACAAAGAGATAAGTTTTCAACTAAAAGTTAAACTTTTAACCACGTAGTAAATTTTTCACCAAAAAAAGATAAATTCTCAACAAATGATATTTTAGTTAATATTTCAATCAAAAAAGATTTCAATTTAGAATAAAAAAAATTTAATTTAACGAAAAAGAAGAACTTTGTTAGCCAAAATGATTTATTTTCTACCAATAAAGACCAATTTTCAGAAAAATATATAAAATTTCAAACAAATAGTTTTTCAGTTAGAAAATTAATTTTTACCCGAAAAACAAGAAATGATGAATCTCCAACTAAAAAAAATGAATTTTTAATAATGAGTCTTGAACAAACAAAAATTTTAATAGAGCAGTTAATTTTAAAGAAAATACATGATTTTTTAAGGAAATATTTGAATTTTCTACTAAGAACACTTTTCAACTAAAAACTGAAACAAAAATAAAACGAATGTTAAAAAATAGTGAAACCTTAGAAACAAAGAGATGAGTTTTCAACTAAAAAGATGAATTCTCAACAACAACAAAAACGGCGTATTTGCAATAAAATAGTTAAGTCTTCAACTAAAAAAGATCAATTTTCAACAAAAAATGGAAGATCGTTAAGATTCCATTCAAAGCAATTTATTTTTAAAGCAAAAGAAAGCAAATAAACGAATTTTTACTAAAATTTTGGATCTTTAAGCAAAAAATGAATTTCTAACAAAGTAGTTCAACTTTCAACGAAGTTGTTGAATTTTAAATTTTTTCAAGAATGTCGCGACACTGCGACTTATCTTGAAATATTCGCTTCGGAAATGATAAAGTGAAAAAAAAACAATTGTTCTACATAAAAAAATTATTTTAATTTAAGTTTGAGCGCTCTGTTTCCAAAAAAAAAGTTATTTTTCATTTTAATGTCATTTTTCACGATTGAAACAAAAACTACGCGTCCTACCAAAAAATAATGTATAATACATTTTTCCATTTTTTTAGAAAACAACTTTTATCCATTCACTTTTTTCATATCTTGTGACGTTTCACGAAAATATTAATTTTTCTAATGTTATTTTTTACGAATAAAACAAAAACGTTCTATCAAAAAATAATTAATGACGTAGATCCTTTTTAGGTGAACCAATTTGGTCTATTCATTTGTTTTTCGTATCTTGTGTCGTTTTTTTTCTTCAAAAAATTTAGTTTGTTCATTTTTGAATGTTATTTTTTGAGATTATTACAAAAATAACGCGTCCTATCAAAAAATGATGAACAAATAATTTGTCGATATTCTTCGGGTGAACAATTTTTATTTATTTTTTTCTCTCGTAAAACGAAAAATATACGTTTTATCAAAAAACTGGTCTCAAGAAAATTTGTCCATCTTTTTGAGATGAATAATTTTGCTTTCCAACATTTTTTTCATATCTCGTATTGTCTAGATGGAAAATGGATTTTTTTATTTTTCAATAATTATTTTCGATAGATAAAACCCAGAACCGTTGGTCAAACATGGCTGGTTAACCAGCTTGAAATATTATTTAAAAAAATAATAAGCAAATGCATTATTTAGGCACTTGTCAACAGAAAAATTATTCTTTTTCGACATCAGCTTTTTTTAATTGGGATCGTCATGATAGTTTCGGCAAAATTCATAATTCAATGATCAATTTTATGATTTTTTAAAACAAACGAATGAACAAATAAACAGATGCATTATTCGGGCATTTGTCAACGAAAAAATTAGTTTTTTCAATGCCATTTCGCATAATTAGGAACTTATTGATAATTTTATCAACATTCATAATTATTTGATACATTTTATATTTTTCAAAGAATTATTTAAACAAATGCATTATTCGGGCATCTGTCGACGGAAAATTTCGTTTTTTCTATGTCAGTCCTTTTCATCGGCAACTTCATGATAGTTTCAACAACAGTCATAATCAGTTCATGATTTTATGATTTTTTAACAAATTTAATTAACAAATTTAATTAAGAAATGCATTATTCGGGCATTTGTCGACGAAAAAACTAGTCTTTTTCAATGTGAGTCCTTTTAATTAGGAACTTTACAATAATTCCAGCAAAACTCATAATTAGTTCAATTATTTCATGTTTTGTTTAAAAAAATTTAATGAGGAAATGTATTATTAGGGAATTTATGAACTAATTGTGAATGTTGCTAAAATTATCATGAAGTTCCAAATTAAAAGGATTGATATCGAAAAAAACGAACTTTTCCGTCGATAGATACCCGAAAAATGAGCTTGTTTATTAATTTTTTTTTAATATCATAAAATTGATCAACTCATTATGAATGTTGCTGAAATTATCATGAAGTTCTCAATTAAAAGAACTGACATAGATTATATTTAATGAGAAAATCATAAAATTTATCTAAAAATTATGAATTTTTCTGAAATTATAATGAGGTTCTTAATTTAAAAAACTAACATAGAAAAAAACGGATTTTCCTGTGGACAAATGGATGAAAAGTGGATTTTTTTCTTAAATTTGTTTATAATATTCATAGTATTTATTCTAATATTGTTTCCATCCAATTTTCTAATGCAAAATTATTGAAAATTATAGAAAACACACTATCAACAAATAATTTGTGTATACATTTTTTTGTTTATTATATCATATTGGAATATCTCTGAGTCATGTAAATTTAGGAAACGTAGGTGATTACAACCAAATAAAAAACTGTTATTTTTTCGTCACATTTGTTTAATTCCAGAAATAGGAATGAATAATTCCAGAAAATAATAACTTTTTACGATTTGAAGGAGGTAAAATGGTTTGAGCAAAACAAAATTGTTTAAATAATTACCAAAAATGTTGAAATGTTAAAAATGTTAAAGCACTACTCTTGACATTCATCAACTTTGTATAATTTATTCCGAAAGATATGATAATAACTTGTCACGATTTACAAGAGGAAAAAATTGCGTTACAAATGATAATTGTTTAAACAATTTAGAGGTATTAGAAAACTACTTGGAAACTCGTCACTTATTAAATAAAAATGATTCATGTTGGAAAAATTTCAAGAAATACCGCCTGTAGCATGAATTTGTCAGGGAACTGCTATTTCGAATTTTTGGGGCATTTTTCGGACACAATGAAAGTGGATTAAGGGTGTCAAACTCAAAATTTATTGGTTCGAAATTATTCCTTGAATACTCTTTAAGACGTGACGTACTTTAATAAAAAAAAGTTTATAGCAAGTACTTCTTTTTTCCAATTTTTTGTAAATTGAGTTTTTTCCATTTGAAACCCCATATCAATTTCAAAAGCCTAACAGACCTGATTTTAGCTTTATTGAATAGTTACTAAGAATAATATAGAAGACGAGGAATTTTGTTAATTTAGAAAATGACACTTAGAGTAACTTAGAAGTGATATGCGAATGAAGATTAAGGATTCTTCAGTTTCTTTTAAAATTTGCACCTATAAGATATTGAGTAAACAAATCTCACTTTTAAAGAAACATGTCTCGTTAGCGTCTTTAGGTCCAAAAATCAGCGCAGATAATGATTCTTCAGTCAACGTCAATCACGTCCTTGAAGTCATATAAGAACAGTTTGGTAACAGGTTAACGTAAATGTAATTGGTACAGAACATAAATTTTCTTCCAGCGGAAGCTACGTTATCCGAATGTAAAATGAATCCGGTCGATGCCTATCGGCACAAAGTCGCCTTGCGCAAATATTTTTAGAACGCGGAACGAGGAAATGAAGTTGAAGGTTACTACAGAGACGGTAGAGAAACTCTGTATTGAGAAAATTTACAATAATAATAAAAGAAAAACAAAGCTTTGCAACAAAGTTTCAAAAATTAAAATTATTTCATTTAGAGAGAAAAAATGTTAAAAATACGATTCCGACTACAGCGAGTGGTTGATTGGGCCATTCCGTAGGAAAAAAACACCTAAGCCGACTTTAGTTTTGGCACGAAATTGCCAAAGAAACTTCTCAAAATGTGTTTTCACAAACAAAAAACTAAAAGCTTTTGATTGTGCAAACATTTTGAAATCATAAAATGTCTTTTTTGGTTTGCTAAAAGACATTTTGAAAGGTTTGTTTGCCAATTTTGTATCAAAATCTGAGTCAACTTAGGTCACTTAAGTCCATTTAGGTTTTGGCGTTTTTGTAGTTTTTCTAGAGAACGGCTCAATTACTCTCACAATCAGGTGTACACTTTCTCTGGAATCTTATGCAATATATCCCATGAAATTCTTTGCAATCCCATTCAATATTTTACAATCACTCACAGATATGTCCTTCTGTGTCAAAATGATGTTTCTTGACACAACTGGAATTTCTTCAGGATGAGGAAACATTATCAGCAAACATTATTGTTTCGTGACATACTTGAACTAATCTTGTTGCCAAATAATTTTCTATGTGCAAAAAAGATATTGATTTGTTTTGAAACAAAATAGACAAAAGGACTATGGTTTTGGTCTAAGAAAAAACATTATAGGTGATTCAGTATATACATAGGTCCATAATGATTTTCCTATAATGAATTTCTTATAACTGTTTCGCGATTCTATACAAATTATCATTATCTTTAATTATCAAATCATTATAAGGAAATCAGTATAGAAATTAAAAAAATAGAGATATTGCAAACGAATCAATTATTTATTTAGGTTTTGGCATGAAATTACCAAAGAATCTTCTCAAAATGTGTTTCTACAAACCAAAAAATATATGTTTTAGTTTGTGTAAACATTATAAAAATCAATAAAATATCCTTTTTGGTTTGTGAAAACACATTTTAAAAAAGTTTATTCTAGAAAGCGGCTCAATTATTCTTGCAATCTGGTGTACACTCTCTCTGCAATATTATTCAATCGCATGTAATTCTTCGCAATCCCATTCATATTTTACAATCACACAGAGAAATGTCCTTTTGTGTCAAAAGGATGCTTCTTGACACAACTGGAATTTCCTCTTAAATCAAAGTGAATCTTTCTGCAGCAAACATTATCTTGTTGTGATAAACTTCAACTAATCTTGCCGACCAAATAATTCTGTATATGCAAAAAAGACATTCATGTCTTTAAAAACAAAGTGGAAAAGAAGACTATACTTTTGATCTCAGAAAAAATATTATGGAAATTCAGTATGCATAGGTCCATAATGATTTTCCTACAATGAATTTCTTATAATTGTTTCGTGATTCTATACAAATCATTATAGAAAATTATTACACGAAAATCAGTACAAAAAAGATATTGATTATTTTCAAAATATGATGGACAAGAAAGACTCTATTTATGATCTTAGACAAAGTTTTTTTTGAGTGATACATTGTAAAGCCCCCTTATGAAAAAATGTTATAGGAAATTCAGTATACATAGGTCCACAATGATTACAAAAAAAGATAACAATATATAGCAAAAAATAGAGAAACTAAAAAGAAAAAATGTATTTATTTATTTAACGTAGATTTCCAAACAAATCAGGAGGTTTTAAGGGTTTCCGAAGGATTTCAACAAATTTCGAGTGGGGAAATACAAGGATTTGAAGGTTTTTCCAAATATTCAAACTAAATTTTAATGATTTCAGCGGGTTTCAAGAGATTAAAAAACATTTTCACGGATTTAAAGTAATTTGGAAACAAGTCTGGGGATTTTAAAGAATGCCAAAGGATTTCAAGATGTTTCTAGTGAACTTGGGAAAATAATCAAATTAAATCAAATTTGAAGGGATTCCTAGCGATTTCCAAGATTTCACGGAATTTTCAAGATTGCTAAGCATACCAGGAGCTTTTAAGGGATTCCAAAAGGTTTAAACGAATTCCTATGGACATACACGAGTTTTAAGACTTTTAAAAGGATTTTTTGGGGATTTCTGTATATTTAAACTAATTATGAAAGATCGCATCGGTTTTCCAAGGGATTGAAAATATTCCCACGGACTTCAAATATGATCTAAACATATTAAAGGGGTTTGCAGAATTTTTACGTTTTCCAAAGATGTCAAGGAATTTCATAGATTTTTTTAGGATTTCCGAAGATTTCCAATTCCTTAAATTTTCAAGGATTTCAAGATATTTCAAAGATTTCTAGGGATTTAAACGTTTTTTCAGAGAACTTAATTATTATAAGTTTAACTTAAATTGTATTCGAGGGTTTTTTGAATGATTTATACTTTTTAAATGGATTTATACGTTTACCAAAGATTTCAAGAGATTCTCAGCGATTCTAAAGGATTTCAAGAGATATAACATTTTTTCAGGGATTTCAAATAATTTTGTAGGAGTTCCAAAGATTTCAAGGGATTTCTAGAGAACAGTTGAAAATTCGCTTTTTTTTTGGTTGACAGCAACTTTTTTTTAACTGAAAATTTGACTATTCCCATTGAAGATTCAACATTTAAGTTGAAAATCCATCTTTTCGGTTGAAAATTGAAATATTATATTGAAAATGTATCTTTTTTAATTGGAAATTCAACTACTTGGATGAAAGTAGAACGTCTTAGTTATGTTTTGGGTTGAAATTCCATCTCTTTAAACCCAAATTGTACCACTTTGTTGAAAAAGGGTTTTCTAATAAATTTTCTTAATTTATAGTTTAACTTCTCCATGTTTGTGTTTGCCATTCAATTTTTTTTAGTTGAAGCTTTGACTTCTTTGTGGAAAAATAATCTTCATGGTGTAAAATTTCCTCTTTTTTGTTTAAAAATGCAACTATTTGGTTAAGAATTAACATTTTTGTTGCAAATTCAACTGTTTTATAGACCATTTTCAGTTTGATTTAAAATGCCAAGAATTTGCATGAATTATTTATTCTTGACTGAAAAAACAACTATTTGGTCAAAAATGTATCTTTGCGGTGTAGAATTCATCTCTTTGGTTGAGATTTAGAGTAATTTATTGAAAATATTTTGTTTTTTATGTTAAAGTTAACTTTTTCCTACTGAAAATTAAGAATTTCCATTTTTGGTTGAAAATTTATTTGTTTCTTGTAAAAAATCTATGTATAATATTTTGTTAAAAATTCATCTTTTTGGCTTAAAAAGTCATCTGTTCTGGTAAAATATCTATCTTTTTTGGTTAAAAATGTAAATCTTTTGTTGAATATTCGTTTTTTTTCTGGTTTAATTTGTTAAACATAAAATTTAACTTTTCCCTTTTTGGTTGTCATTTGATTCTTTTTATTTACAACTTCTTCTTTTTTGTGGGAAACTAATCTCCGTGATGTGAAATTTCCTCTTTTTTGTTTAAAAATGCAACTGTTTTTTGAAAATTAACATTTTTGTTGAAAATTCAACTTTTTTGCATAAAAATTTTAGTTTCAGTTGAAATATCAACAATTTGGATGTACTTTTTTTTTACTGCAAAATCAACTATTTGTTTAAAAATTAATTATTTCCGGTTGTAAAATTCATCTATTTGGTTGAAAATTGAATTTTTTTGTTGAGAATTTGTTTTTTTGTTGAAGTTTAATGTTTTTAACTGTAAATTAAGATGTTTCATTTTTGGTAAAAATTCATCTTTTTTAGTTGAAAATTTATATATTTTGTTGACAATTCAGTAGCGAATTTACCTTTATGGTTGAAAATTCGTCTTTCTGGGTCTAAAATTTATCTGTTTTGGTAGAAATGTTATATTTTTTTATTGAACATTTAACTATCTTGTTGGAGAATCTTTTTTTTTTGTAATATCAACTTTTACATTTTTCGTTGAGAATTTATCTTTTAGTTGAAAATTCAACTTTTCAGGTTAAAAATTCAACAGTCTTTAAAAAAATGCATCTTTTTTCTTTAAATTTTGAAATATTTGATTGAAAATGTAACTGCTTTTGGTTGGCATTCCATCTTTTTCCATGAAAGATTTGACCATTTGGTTGAAAATTCATCTTCGTAGGTCAAAGTTCAATTATTTTCTTAAAAATTCGTCTCCTTTGCTTTAAAGTTCAACTATTTGGTTGTAAATACAGCAGTTTTGTTGAAAAAAACTTGAAATTAAAGAATTTTGTTATAAATTCTTTCTTGATTGCAAATGAAGTTTTTTGTTGAAACGTCCTTTTCTGGGTTTGAAAGTCAACTGTCTACTAAAAAATTCAACTTTTTAGATGGAAAATTCAACTATTTGGTTGAAGACACAACTGTTTTTCGTTGCAGTTTAATTTTTTTTCTGCTTGAAAATTCGTCTATTTGGTTCAAATAATGATTACTTTGTTGAAAATTTAATTCTTTTGTTTCAAGTTTATGTTTTTTGTTAAAAAATCATATTTCTCGGTCAAAAATTTAACATCTTTTCTTTCGAAAATTCCTCTATTTGGATGGAAAGTTCCTCCTTTTGGATTTGAAATTCATCTTTTTTGTTTGAAAATTCGATTATCAGGTTGAAAATTCATCATTGTGTGTAGAAAGGTGATCTGTTTCAAATAAATAAATAAATTTATAATTATAAAATTTTAATCTAAAAGTGTTTTATTCCGTTTATAAACGATTCTCTGTTAAAAATTTTACATGATGAAAATGCTGGTCTTCGAATGATAATGGCAAGAGAAAATAAAGAATTGTTCAGGGAAAATTCAGGGAATTTTATTGGTCAGGAAAAAGTCAGGGATTTTGAAAAAAATTTTGCAAAATGCAGAGAATTTCTATAAGAAGCATTTTAGAATAATAAAATTAAAATTCTTTAATTTTAATTTGAGATTGTTTCATTCTGGTTTGAAAAGATTCTTTGTTGAAAATGTTACAAAATGAAGATTCTGCTCGTTGCATATATATTAATAGTCAGGGAAAATGAAAAATTGTTCAGAGAAAAATCAGGGAATTTTGAAAATTCGTTCTTTAGCCACCCAGAGTATAACTTAATTTCCAATTAAGGATTGTATTGAAATTCACCTTCTCACCTTCGACCTCGAAGTGTCTTCCGACACCATGTATCGTAATCGTAAAACGAATGATAATCATCTCGCCCACATGAATCATTCTACTTTCGTAGACAACAATGCGTATTTCACGCGACTCGAGCTTTTACCGAACGAATCAACGAATGCGTAGGAAGTATACATTAAAGTTGCACATTCGAATGTAAATTTACAACTATTAGCAGCCAGCTGTACCACGTTATGTGAATATCTCGAATACAGATTGCACATATGTTGTTATTTGCTGTTTACAATTTACACATATATAAATAACATCATATTCGCACCTGCTTCTCAATACCGACGACATATGTAATATATGATAAGGTTCATATTTTGTTAATGCAAAATGTCTCGGACACATTTATATTCCTTGTCGTCCAATTGAACTTTCGGTGACTTTTCTCTTCGACGAATGTTGCACATAATATATTATTCTTCGTTTCAAGCATTGCATTGGATAGTTATTAGCTAGGCAACTATATATAAGAATTATTTCGAAAGTTAATTTTTCAAATGAAATTAATGATGAATGACTGTTCTACCATAAAAGATGAATTTTTAATCCAAAAAGCTAAATTTTCAACTAAATAGTGTAATTTTTAACTAAAAAAGATAAGTTTCCAACCCAAAACGAACTTAAGTTAAATTTTCAGTTTAGGAAATTACTTTTCAATCAAAAATAACGAATGTTCAATCAGTTGCATCTCACGAAAAAGGA
>CAKNXH010000848.1:28367-54988 GCA_932178445.1 Andricus quercusramuli | reverse complement strand
CACCGTATAATAGAAACAAAAAAGTTTGAGCGCACTTACGGCGCGCTCAAACTTTTTTGTTTCTATTATACGGTGCACAGAACCGAGCGTGGAACGCAAGGTTCAAATGAATTTGAAATCAAATATCGAGCGCGAAGCACGAGTATCTGGATGAGAATGTGTTCCTTAAGGTCGATAGAACCTTGAGTAAATAAATTTCCTTTTCAGTCTAAAATAAAAACAAATTTAACAATCACTTCATATGTAGAGGTTTTGATAATTTTCTAATATTTAGAAATAAACTTTTTCTTTCATCGAAGTCGAACACGAAGTTCAAAGATCTAGAGGAATCGAGCGTAAAGCGCGATGTGAATACGCCCGAGCGCGTAGCGCGAGGTGAATACATAATCGAGCGCGAAGCGCGAAATAAATATATGATCGAGCGCGAAGCGCGAGATCCAACAGTCGCGCGCCCTAGGCGCGCTCAAACTTGCGAGCAGCGCGCGAAGCGCGCGATGAAAATGTGCCCGCGAAGCGGGCAGATTTTTTTTTATTAATTTAACTAGTTTACTCAAAATTCATTTCTTGTTTGAAAACTAATTTTTTAAATTGAAAATTGAACATTTCCATTTTTTTTAATTGATATTTTTTACATAAAAATTTCAACTATTTGATTGAGGATTAAATTATTTCACTGATAATTAATATTTTTTGATTGAAAATTGAACTACTTACTTGAAAGTTAAACTACTTCGCTAAAAATTCAGTTTTTTGTTAATAATTCATAATTATAGTTGGAAACTTACATATCTGGTTGATAATTCAACTACATTGTTAAAAATTCGTTGTTTTTTTGATTGAAAAGTATTTTTTCTTAACTGAAAATTGGATCTATTTCAATTTTGGTTGAAAATTGATCTTTTTCAGTTGAAAATTCAACTCTTTGTTTGAAAAATCATATACTATTTTTAAAATTAGTCTTTATGTAGAAAATAAATTTTTTTACTGAACATTCAGCTTTTCAGTTAAATTCGACTGTTTTTTATTTCAAATTAAAATATTTGTTGTTGAAATGTTAACTGTTCTTAATTTAAAATCGTAATCTTTTTGTTGAAATATCAACTATTACATTTTTTGTTGAGAATTAATCTTTTTTATTAGATATTTTATTACTTGGTTGAACTACATTCTTGCAAATTCATTTTTTGGTTGATGATTCGTGATTTTCCTTAAAAATTTATCTCTTCGGTTGAAAACTTAATTTACAAAAACAATTTCATTCTTTTCTTATGGTTGTAAATTAATTTTGTTAATTACCAATTTCACTATTCCTTTTTTGGATGAAAATTAATTTTTTTTTTATTTGCTAGTTTAATTTATTGGTTGAAGATTCATCTTTTTTTACTTTGATTTTTGTTGGTTGGAAATTAATCCTTTTGGCGAAATTTGAACTTCAATGTTGAAAATTTATTCTTTTTGTTAGCAATGTATCATTTTAGTTGAAAATTAATCTTTTTTGTTGAAAATTCAACTATTTGTTTGAAGTTTCTTTTAATTTGTTGAAAATTCTTCTTTAAAGGTAGAAAATAAATCTTTTTCGCTAGAAATTTATATTTTGGGGTAAATTCAAATGGTTTTTATTAAAACTTGAAATCTTCGTGGTTTGATTATGAACTGTTTTTTATTTAAAACTGGAATATTTTCTAGTTGGCATATCGACTACTATATTTTTCTAAGAATTCATCTTTTTTTAATGAAAAATTACCTATTTTTTTGTTTTACTTTTTTTCCAATTTAATTTTACTTGAAAATTTAACAATTCGGTTAAAGATTAATTTTGTTCACTCTGGAAATTCGTTTTTTTTTTTAGAAAATTAATTTTTTTTGCGGAAAATTCTTTTTGTTTCAAATTCAACTAGGGTAGCTTGAAAGCTGAACTGATTTGATAAAAACTCATTCTGTTGGTTAATGATTCATCATTCAAGTTCATCTCATTACGATGAAAATTTAACTTTTTGGTTAAAAATTCAACTTTAGTTCAAAGTTGAACTAGTTTGTTAAAAATTCATTTTTTTTGTAAAATATTTATCATGTAAGTTGAAAGTTTATCTCTTTTTTTTTTTAAATTCAACTATTTTATTAAAGATTAAGGCTTTTTTTGTCCCGAAATTTAATTTTGCTTTTTGAAAATTTGAACATTCCATTTTTGGTTTAATATTGACCTTTCTAAGATAGAAATTTAACAGACTGGATAATTGAAAATGACTGATTCCATCAGTGAGTCAAACAGGCTGATTTAAAAAGTCACTTTTGACTGATTTGAAAAGTAAATTTCGACTAATTAGTGAATCGTCAAATCCGCATTATTTGAATCAGTCAAAATTGAATTGGAATCAGTCACTTTTGACTGATTGAAGTTTAGATTGTACTCCTCATCAGTTAAAGGCTTGAAGTTATTGAAGAATGGAGATTGGATATAGATAGTGTGAAAGTTTGCATTCGTAATTTCCGTAAACCCCCATAGTCATTAACTTTAAGACACGGGGTCTGCAGTAAATCAAGAACCGGCCTCTGACGTCAAGTCTTGGAAAAAAATTCGAGTTTGCGTGGGCAAACAGCAGCAGCTCTGTGCGGATTAGTATCACCTATATGATGAAGAATTTCATGATCATGACGCTAAGTCGATACTTGGAGTTCTCCAGATAACGTTACTTTTCTTTTTTCTCTCTTTGTTATTTTATAAAAAAAATGCAAACACTGAAATCGTTTCAAAATACATGAAACATAGTTTATTTTCAATTTTTCAATTGTTGTCATTTTATGAATGTTTAACCAAGAAAATAAATTTTAGCAAAGTAGTTCAACTTTCAATAAAGCAGTTGAATTTTCAACCTAACAAGATTAATTTTCAACCCAGACGATTAATTTTCTACCAACAAGGACGAATTTTCAACCAAGTAGTTGTATTTCAAGGAAAATGAATTTTCCACCAAAAAGATTAATTTCCTGCTAAAAAATTAATTTTTAACGTATAAATCATGAATATTTAACCAAATAGTTGGAGTTGTAGGTAAAATAAAAAAATAAAGAAAGTTAAACAAAAGATAATGCAATAAGAAATGTAGTATTTTCGTATCTTGCGTCGCTTTTCCAAATTTTTTTTATAGTCTACGTTATTTTTCACAATTGAAACAAAAATTACGCATCCTATCAGAAAAATGATTGATAAACAATTTGTAAATCTTTTTTGAGTGTACAATTATTGTCGATTCATCTTTTTTATATCATGTATAGTTTGACCGCGAAATGGAATTTTCAATTTTTCATTATTTTGTTGTGCGATAAAAATTGCAATTTTTGATTTTTCAAGAAAATTCAAAAAATTCTCATAACAATATTGTAGGATGTTCAAAAAGAAACATTTATCTTCCCTTGACTTTTTTCATATCGTGGGTTCATTTGGTAAATATTTGGTAAATTTGGTAAATATCATTTGGTAAAAACCCGTTTTTTGGTTCAAGGGGTCTCAAAACGTGAACATTTGACAAAAAAGGGGGGAGGGGGGGTCAAATTTTACACAAATCTAATACCTTCTCATCATAGGATGAGAATTTAAGAACTAATTTTTAACAAAAAAAAAGTAAATTCCAAAAAAATGGTATAATATTCAAAAAATTTGATTTTGAACCAAATTGTTTAATTTTCTATAAAAGTAGGTAAATATTTAACCAAAAAAATTAATTCTCAACAAAAAAGTTAATTTTCAACGAAATAGTTTGATTTTCTACCAAATTGCTGAATTGTCAAAACCAAAAGACGAATTTTCAACAAAAAATTAGTTTACGACCAAGTGGTTGAATTTTTAACTAAAATTATGAATCATCAAGCGAAAAAATGAATTTTGTACAAAGTAGTTAAATTTGGAATCAAAAAAAGTAAAATTTCTTCCAAAAAATAAGAATTTTTCAGAAAATAGTTGAATTCTCATACAAAACAGATTATTTTCAACCAAGAACTTGCATTTTTAACCAGAAAGAATGCATTTTCAAACAAAACGATTAATTTTTTATCAAGAAAAGACGACTTTTCTACAAAGCAAAATAATTTTCAACCAGAAAAGGTCAATAATTGATAATTAAAAATTATCTTAGATTTAAAATATAAATTTTCAACAAAAAATGGAATAGTTATATTTTCAGTGAAGAAAATTAATTCTCAACAACAACAAAAAACGAGCTTTCAGCAAAATAGTTCAATTTTCAATCAAAGAGATGAATTTTCAACTAAAGTTATGAATCTTCAAGAAAAAAAGTGGATCTTTAAGAAAAAAGCTCAGCATTCAATAAAATAGTTAAATTTTCAATTAGAAGTTAATATGTCAAACCAGAAAGTTAATTTTCTACAAAAAAATGGATTAGCAACAAAATACATGAATTTTCAACTGAAAAAGATGAATTTTCAACCAAATCGTTGAATTTTCAACAACAATATTGGTCAAAGTAGACGCCGAGCGCCTACAAAAAAGGTTTCGTAGTGTATTAAGACGTTAATTAGGTCGTTCAAACCTTCCCCTCCCATACCCCACTCCCTCTTAATCACCCTTTTCCCCTCTCCTGATTTCGTCTCCGCCACTCTTTCACAACTTATTCCTTTACCACTTCACCCTCTCCTCGCTTCCCCAGCGAACACTCCCCTTCTTCTACTTCCCTTCGCCAGACCTCACTTCCCCACTCCTACATCGCCTACCCTACTTTCGCTCACTAATTTCCCCTCCATTCCCCCAGTTCCCCTCTCCTACATTTTCCATCATTCATCCTACTTGCCCTCCCCTCATTTCCCATAATTTCCTCACACCTTTTTTTCTTCACTTGCCCTACTACCCTCCCCTATTTCCCCTACTACCCACCCGTCACATCTCCTACTTTCCCTCTGATAATTTCTCCACATTTCTTTACTTCACCTCCCCTCACTTCCCTTACTTTCTCTTCTATTATTTCCTCACACTTCCCCTACTTCACTTTCTTCCACTTCCCTTCCCCTACTTCTGCTCTCTAATTTCTGCTAACTTCCCCCAGTTCCCCTTCCCTACATGTTCCTTCACTGCTCCTACTTTCCCTCCACTACATTTTTACTCACTTGATCCACTTGCCCTTCCCTTAATTCCTCTCACTTCCTTTCCCCTCATTTCTCCTTACTTACCCTACTACCCTCCCCTCATTTCCTCAACTACGCTGCCCTCACTTTTCTTGCTTTCCTTGCCTTAAATTCCCCTGATTTTTCCACTACACCTCCCCTTACTTCCCTTACACTCTTTTATTATTTCCTCGCGATTCCCCTACTTTACCTTTAGTCACTTCACTTCACTTTATCTACTTTCGCACCTTCATTTCCCCTCACTGCCCCTTGTTGACCTCCCCTCATTTGCCCCACTCACCTCCTCTCATTTCCCCTACTAACCTCCCCTCGCATCCCCTACTACTCTCCTCTTACATTCCTTACTTTCCCTACCAGATTATCGCATGATTTCCCCTTATTTTTTCTACTTCACCTTCCCTCACTTTCCCTACTTTCTCTCCCATCATTTCCTTGCACTTCTTCTACTTTCTCTCCACTCACTTCCCCATACTTTCCTCCTCTCTTTTTTCCTCACTTCCTACTACACTTCCCTAATTTCCACTCACTTCTCCTTATCATCTTCTCATTTCTTCTCACTTCTCCTAATTCCACTACATTTTCCCTCAATTCCCCTACATCCCCTTACGTAATTTTCTCTAATTTTCCATAATCTTCCCCACATCACCTTCTTCACCTACTTCGCCTCTTCCCACTTCCCCTACTTCCTCTTCCCTCATTTCTCCTAATTTATCCTACCTATCATTCTCTCACATCCCCTCACTTCTCTTCACTTCCTCTTATTTTTCCCACCTCTTCCAACCCATCATTTCCCCTACTTGGAAAAACTTAAAAGGATGGAAGGATGGACAGCTGAATCTACATAAAACAAAAACTTAAAAAACGATACACTCTACACCTGAAACTAATTTAAAGGATTTCTGCCCGGGGCTGCAATACCATAATAATATCAATTTTCAACTAAATAAAAAAAATTATCAAAATAATTCAACTTTACATCAAATAGTAGAATTTTTAACAACAACAAAAATTAATTTCTAACCAATTCTTTCAAAAAATGTCAATGTTCTCAAATGCTAAAAAATGTCTAGAGACAATAATTAAAAGTATTCTCATACTAGCAATCAATTAGTTTTAACTCATTATTCATTGTTCGATTGGTCACAAATTGTCACAAGAGGGAGGGATGAGTCAAAAATCACTAAAAATAGCGTTACCTAATATGTGGACTAGGGTGGTTCTTATTTATGTAATGCCCGGAAAAAATCTCCTCCAAATTTGAGCAAAATCGGTTAATATTTAGGGGTCGCGCAAAGATCATGAAATTTCCCATTGATTTAACATGGGAAAAAGTCAGCTTTTTGTAATTCTAATATTTAAACGCGATAATATGTTACAAATAATTCTGTGTTTTTCAGAATTTGTCAGAGAAGAAGAATCAATCATAATTTTTGAGGTTGAATAATTCTAAGCCACTCTTATGTGTCCCCAAAGAAAACCCCATAAGTGACAAATGTGAATTTTACGTAATATTGCGGTTTATTGACGGTTTTTAAAAGCTTTTTTTACATGAATAATCATTGATCAGTTATTTGAGAATACCCAGTCATTTTTTAACTAATATTCAATTGTTTAAACCATTTAAATTTGTTTAAATATTTGTTTTTTTCAGATAACTCGCGAAATGAACGTATTTTCTAGACATTATGAGTTATTCAATCAATAATAACAATAAAATAATTTTTTTTTAATAATTTTACAATAATTTAAATAATACGTACTTGTTCAAGCATATATTGTACTTAAAAAAAGCAGGAGAAAAATTTGCTCACTAAATTTTCGACAAATTTTAATATTTTTAAGTTCTAATTTGTTTATTATGAATATTCGTAGATGTTTAAAAAAATCGAAATTTCTTGAACAATTTTTTTGTTTACATTTTTGTTGTTGCTATTTTTCGAAAGATTGACATATTTTTATGTTTTACTTTGCTTTTAAGAATACTCTTAAATGTTTGAACAAATTAAAATTTCTTAAACACTTTAATATTAGTTAACAAATGACTGGGTATTCTTAAATCACTGATCAATGAATATTTATGTAAAAAAAAAACTTTTAAAAAACCGTCAGTAAACGTCAATATTACGTAAAATTCACATTTGTCACTTATGAGGTTTTCTTTGGGGACCTATGAGAGTGGCTTAAAATTATTCAACCTCAAAATTTATGATTGATTCTTATTCTCTGAAAAATTCTGAACAATATACCAAAACACGGAATTATTTGTAACATACTATCGCGTTTAAATATTAGATTTACAAAAAGCTGACTTTTTTCCATGTTAAATCAATAGGAAACTTTATGGTCTTTGCGCGACCACTAAATATGAACCGATTTTGCTCGAATTTGGAGATTCTTTTTTTTGGGCATTCAAAAAAAACTGGTGGGTGAGAGCAGAGAAATTCGAAAAGTGAAAAATAAGGGCTATCCTAATGTGGACGCTATCTTTTTAAAAACACTAATTAACATATCAGAACATCCGCTATACGAAATTGCGTGGAATTTCCACTTAGGTGACTCTCAACTCAACTGCTGATGTTTCTGAAGCCTCGATCGATAAGGACCGGTGTAAATGCCGGGAAATCCTAGACTGCGTCTAACTTCAGATGACATTGATCGTCTCGATCCATGGGAATCGAGATGCATCAGATCGATAAGAAGAGAGGCAAACTGGGAAGGAAGGAATTCCCACGTTAAAAACTGATGCTGCTGAATTTCCAATAATGTTGATACTACGAATATAAATGATATCACCCGTTGATACAATAAAGAAATAAAAAAAATATTTACGATTCAGAGAAAGATGATTTCCGAAGAATACGGGTATTTTTCAAATTGTAGGCAAATTTTAGCACCCACACTGGCAATCACAATTATTAGGAATTAAATACTTCCAAGCGGAAATTGATCTTATCACATATACAAAATTTAAATACAAAAAGGGCAGTTTTTAGAATAAGAAATAATAATTAAATTCGCACATGAAATAGAGGAAGTGGATTTGAGGTTAGGCGTTTGATGAAAGAGAGCGCGAGATTTTTGAAAGTTCAACAGCAAATACTGTAATGCATGTCATTTAGGAATAACGAAATATTTAACCATTGTAGATACTTTTTTCGAATATGAATAAGGTAACGTAATAAATAAAAAGCCTGATTGTTGCTATTATTTTCTATTTCAATTAACACGTTTTAAATCTACACAAATGTAAACAACGTGACTGTAATACAATTAAAGTTTCAACATTCACTAAAACTATTTACATGAATTATTGAGCAGCCTTTCAAATGTATTAAAATCTATTTATTACATCGTGTCACATAAGTAATAGATTATGCTTCCATTTTTATCAAAATTGAAAATATGAACTCATGAAAATTTAACAGGTCTAAAGGCAAACTACATCAAATTACATCACATCTCTTCCTTTCTAAATGACTTATTATTTAGCTTACTCCTTGAGATCTGTATATTTATAAATAGAGGTTAGAAAACAGTAAACAAGCCAGCCCACCTGATCCACGCGTACGCAGTCGTACGCTCTTCTATTTTACCGTACGGAAATGATGCGAGAAAAATGATGAAGTTTAGCCCCTTTTAATGTTTATAAAAAAATAACAGATTTTAATCATAAAAAGGCACCTACTTATGAAAGAAAACACCAATGGACAAGTAACGCAAAGGTTTTTATAAATTTTTTTACTTAGAAATTGGTTTTTAACGCACGTACGGGAATGACGTTTTTGTTGTCAAAATTCACTTTTCAGTTTTAATATCGGATTCACCAAAAATATAGTTAATATTTCAAGCTTAATTTTATATAATCTTTTATTAAGCGATACGCTGAATATTTCTGTATTTATTACTCAACTGTAACTACAATATTTTACTAGAAAAAAATACGTACGGTAATGACGACTGAGATTAAAAATCGAGGGATAGACTTTAAGGTTTTTACAATATTATTTATTTGGCTTGGAAAATGTGCATAAATTAAACTTATGTTCATCTAAAGTTTACGAACTTGATATTTTAAGTGTTTTTCAGGTTACTGTATATAAAAAAGGAGAAAAACAGTTTATCCTTGTGCAAAGTGAGGTTGGGACGCCGTACAGTAATGACGTTTGGGGTGTTCATATATTTAATTAAAGTAAATAGAAACAGAAATGAAGAAAGGAAATTACCATTTTGTAGAGGATGATGATAAATATTTTTTAATTAAAAAAAAAGTCAGTACCTCATACGTGTATTTAAAAAGGGGCGTTGACAAGGCTCTGACCAGTATCCCTATTTTCAGTCAAAGATGTTACATTATAATCTGGCATTATTGAGGCTTTAAATAGGGGTATTTTTGACTATTTAAAAATAAATTCTGGTTGAATCGTCTAAAAAAATGATTGGATGATATGTAGGCAGCAATAATGTTGATAATGTCCTTTGTGGGGTTTTAGCGAGGTTCGTCCTATGTCTGCTTTTTTACGAGCTTTTTGCTTCACACTTCTAACCTAACCTAGTAATTTTTCCTCAATATTTGTATTATATTTTTAAGTTTAGTGGCATGAAACTAATATTTCCATTGAAGTAATGTTTTAATTTTGAAAATTTGCTATAATAAGTTGAGAAACAGCATTACAAAACTTATCTTAAAGAAAGTTGCACATAATGTTGAAATTCTTTTATATAACTGTGTTATTCATTCATTTCACTAATTCCTTCACCTTTAAAAGACTTTTTTAAGAAAAAGTGTATTTTTGATTAAAAAATTAACTTTCTTTTGAAAAAATTATAGCTTGTTTGAAAATTCAACCGAGAATCCAACTGTTTTGTTCATGATTTGTCTTTTTGGCTTCAAAATTCGACAATTTTTTTTTTAATTCATGTATATTTTGTTGAAAATGCGTCTTTTTTTGGTAAAATTTTAATCTTCTTGGTAGAAAATTCAACTTTTTGGTTGAAGATTCAAATATTATTAAAAAAATTCTTTTTGGTCGAATTCAAATGGTTGAAAATTTATTTTTTTAAACTGAAAATTTAATGGTTCCATTGTTCGTCGAAAAATGATATTTTTTAGTTAGAAATTCAATTATGAGGTAAAAAGTTAATGTATTTTGTTGAGCATTCGGTTTTTATGGTTGAAAAAACAATTATTTGGTTGAAACTGGAACCACTTTTTAAAAAATTAATTTTTCTGTTGTTCAAGATTTGTGATTTATGTAGAAAATTGATCTGTTTGGTTGTAAATGAGCTATTTTGTACAAAATTCATATTTTTAGTTTGGAAATTCAACTATTAGGTACAAAATAAAAACTATTTATTTTAAAATGTAACTATTGTGTAGATAATTCAACTGTTTTGTAGAAAATTTGCCTTTTTAGCTTGAAAAATCAACAATGTGTTAGAAAATTAACTCATTTGGATGATAATTAACTATTTTGTTGGAAATTTATATTTCTAGTTGAAAATTCAGCAATTTTGATAGATAATTCAACAATTTGATGAAATATTAAACTATTATTTCGAAAAGTAATTTTTTTCGTAGAAAATTAACTTTCTTGTTGAAAAAACGTATTTTCTGTTTAAAAACCTAATTCGTTCGTAGAAAATTAACTTTTTTGTTGAAAATTTATATTTTCTTTCTGAAAATTCGAACGTTTTGTAGATAATTTATCTTTCTCGTTTCAAAATTTCAGAATTTTGTTTGAAAGTTCATATTTTTGTCTGAAATTTTTTTTCAAATTAATTTTTACAACGAAAAATTTAGCTGTTCCATGTTTTGTTGAAAATTAATTTTTTTTCGTCATGAATTTAATTCTTTGGTTGAAAATTCATATTTTTTGATCGAAAATTAATTTTCTTGTTGAAAATTCATCTTTTCTGGTTGAGAAGTTAACTGTTTTGTTGAAAACTTGTTTTTCCCTGGAAAAAGCTTCTTTTTGGAAAATTCATCTATTTGGTTGACGATTGAACTGTTTTCTTCGAGGTTTTCTTAAAATATCAACTTTGTGTTAAATTCAACTAGTTACAAATTCATTTCGTCTGTTAAAAGTAATTTTTAAACTAAAAAATTAACTATACCATTTTTGTTAGAAAAATTATGTTCTTTGGTTAAAATTCAACTTTTTGGTTCAAAGTTCGTGTATTTTGTTAAAAATTGGTCTTTTTATTGAAAATTAATCTTCTTGGTTGAAGATTTATCTTTTTAGGTTAAAAATTCAATTTTTTGGTTAAAATTTAACTAATTTGTTGAAAGTTTCATTTCATTTGTTGAAAATTCAACTATTTTGTTAGTTATCTTTTTTGTCGAAAATTCCACAGTTTGGTTAAAAAATCTTCCTCTCGGATTAAAAAGTCATTTTTTACGGTAAAAAAAGTCATCGTTCTTGGTTAAAATTTAACTTTTTTGTTGAAAAATCATCTGGTTTATAAAAAGTTCGTCTTTTTGGCTCGAAAATTTAATTATTTGGTTAGAATTTCAACTATTCTGTTGAAAATTAATATTTTGAATAAAAGTTTAATTGTTTGGTCGTTAATACAACGGTTTAGTTACAAATTATTGTATTTCCAAATTCAAAATTTTCTCTTTTGTTTGAAAATTCATTTCATTCAATAGAAAATTTTTTGTTTTTAAAAATTGAACTATATGGTATCAACATTCATTTTATTTGAAAGAATTTATTCTCCTATTATTATTTTTTCAAAAACTCACTCTATTTCCCCTGTTGTAATAAAATTTTGGGCTGTGAAGTCTCATATTTTCGAGGATATTTTATTATTTTTAATTTTTTGTTTATTTTGTTGTTCATCGAACTCACTAGAAACGCGAAAAAACTATTACCATGAATCATTTTTGATTAGCATTCATAAATTCTTTTATTTTTCATTTTAATAAAGCTCGAAAAAGATGATGACAAAGGAGATTCAAAATCGATTTTCTTGTGTCCATGTCAGGGTTTAAACGATTCTACAACCGGAAGTGGATACGCAAGAACGGTTCACATTATGGGGGTCTCGTAGTATAATGGGGTCTTAATTTATCAAGTTAATATGATCGTTTGATGAACTACTAAATGGCTCATAAGTCGTATAGGATCATTATCTAGATAGAAAGAAGAATTAAATTTAATCCATGTAAATCATACCTCGTAGTATTTATGTTCAATGGGTATAAAAGAATTTTGAATTCATTCAACCAAGTAGTTTATATTTCTACAAAATTGTTACATTTTCAACTAAAGTGGAGGCATTTTTAAACAAGAAGATTAATTTTTCACCCAGAAAGACAAATTTTTAATAAAATAGTTGAATTTTTAATGAAGGAGATGAATTTTCAACTAAACAGTTGAATTTTCAACCCAAAATTTGATTTTCTGACTCCCAAGATTAATTTGCTACCAAAATATCGAAATTTTCAACAATATATGTATAGAAATTTGTTATTAAAAGAGGTAATTTTACACCAGATAGTTCAATTTTCAAGTAAATTGTTGAATTTTTAAACAAAAAGGATGAGTTTGTAGCCTCGAAAACTAATTTTATAACAAAAAGGACGAATTGTTAACAAAATAATTACATTTTTAAACAAGGATATGAATTTTTAACTGAAATCATAAATCCTAAAAACAGCCATTTTAAACCAAGGAGTTCAGCATTCAAGCAAATTGTTGAATTTTCAACCAAAGATATAATTTTTTGACCCAGAATATTAATTTTCTACCATAAAAGACTAAGTCTCAATAAATTACACGAATTTTATAAAAAAAAAATAAATATTCAACCAAAAAGTTGAAATTATAACTAAAAAATATTAATTTTCGACCAAAAATGTAATAGTTAAATTTTCAGCTGAAAAAATTAATTTTTAACCCGAAAAAATCGAATTTTCAATAAAACCTATGAATTGTAAAGCAAACTGTTGAATTTTAAAGCCAAGAGAAGAATTATCTACAAAAAAATTAAATTTTCAACTCGAAAATATGATTTTTCAACAAAAAAGCTAATTTTCTACCAAATGGTTAATTTTTCAAACAAAATGTTTCATTTTTACCGAATTGTTGATTTTTCAATCAAAACGGAAGAGTTTCTAACATGGAAGATTAATTTTCTGAAAAAAATCGTGTTTTGAAGAGAATATTTACATTTTCAACCAAGGAGCTGAAGTTTGAACCAAAATTATGATTCTTCTACATATTTCTACATATTTCTACAAAAAAGACTAATTTTCAAAAAATTACATGACATTAAAAGTAAAAAAGATACATTCTCAACCAAAAAGTTTAACTTTTTACTAAAAAGGATCAGTTTTCAACTAAAAAAATTAAATTTTTAACTAAAAAATATCAACTTTAAACAACAAATGAAATAGTTACATTTTCAGATAAAAAATTAATTTTAACCAAAAAAATTGAATTGTTCACTAAACTGTTTAATTTTGAAGAGAAAAAGACCAATTATCTACGAAACAGTTAAACTTTCAGCCCGAAAATATGATTTTTCAACAAAAAAGCTAAATTTTCACTAAATAGTTAGATTTTCTAAAAAAAAAATAGTTGAATTTTGAACCAAACAAGTTACTTCTTAACCAAATAGTGTAATTTTCTACCAAATTGTTGAATGCTCAACCAAAACGGATAAGCTTTTAACCTGGAAGATTAGTTTTCTAAAAAAAAAAATTGAATTTTCAACAAAATAGTTAAATTTTTGACCAAGGAGATGAAGTTTCAACTGAAATTATGATTCTTAAAAAAAAAACAATTTTAAACAAAAGAGTTGAACATTAAACCAGCTAATTCAACATTCAAATATTAAATTTCTACAAAAAGACGAATTTTCAACAAATTACATAAATTTTCAACTAAAAAAGATGGATTTTGAACAAAAAATGTAAAAGTTAAATTTTTAGATGGAAAAATACATTTTTAACCAACAAAAAATTGAATTTCCAACAAAATCTATAAATTTTCAACCAAGTTGTTGAATTTCGAAGCCAAAAAGACGAATTATCTGCAAACGAGTGGAATTTTTAACCTGAAAATATGACTTTTCAACAAAAACCCTAATTTTCCGCCAAATACTTAAATTAGAAAAAAAAAATTAAATGTTCAACCAAGTAGTTAAGTTTTCTACCAATGAAGTTTTGACTGGAATTATCATTCTTAAGAAAAATAAGTTTTAAGCAAAAGAGTTCAACATTTTACCAAATAGTTGAATTTTCAACTGAACATATGATTTTTCAACCCAGGACATTAATTTTCTACCAAAAAGACGAATTTCCAACAAATTGCATAAATTTTTAACCAAGAAGAGATAAATTTTAAACAAAAAAGTTATATTTTCAAATAAAAAGGATCAATTTTTAACTAAAAAGATGAATAATTTTTAACTAGAAATATCAATATGCAAAAAAAATGCAATAGTTAAATTTCCAGATGAAAAATTAATTTTTAACCAATAAAAATCGAATTTTCAACTGAACTGTAGAATTTTAAAGCCAAAAGACGAATTATCTACAAAAAAAGTTGAATTTTCAAGTCGAAAATATGATTTTTTAACAAAAAAGATCATTTTCTACCAAATAATTAAATTATCAAAGAAATAGTTCTGGTTTCAAGCAAATAGTTTAACTATCTACCCAAATAGTCAATTTTTCACCAAATGGTTTAATTTTCTACTAAATTATTGAATTTTCAATCAAAAAGTTGAATTTTCTACTAAAAAAGATCCATTTTTAATCATAAATAGAATAGTTAAATGAAAAGTTTCAGGATAATTGAAGCTTTGAATAGTTTATAAAATGAAAGGTTTTTTAAATTTAACTCTCAGCTCATCCAAAGAAAAAACACAAGAATCCGAGAAAAAGGTCATTGCTCACGGTCTTCTACAATTCTTAAATTATGCTTGACATACCAGATATTTTTGGCGTCGTCAAGAATAAATTTTCCACTTTTTTCTCATTTTTATTCTGCATATTATGGGCATACTTTCACAATTAACAATACAGACAGAAAACAATTTCAACAAAAAGAAGCAAAATTTTTGTTGGTTCCACCATGAAATATTCAATTCAATTCAAGTTTATCAACAAGCAAGAATTTATAGAATGAATTAATAAAATTATATAAAATAAAATAATTGTATTTTTGTTGTTGGCTGAACAAGGTTTTCCCGTTCATTCTGCGGTTTTTCATGAATTTTTTATTTTAAAAAAGATAAATTTAACAATCAGGGTGGCCACAAGTTCTTAAATTTTTGCCATAAAAAAATTATAATTTAACATTAAAGTGGATAAGACAAACTTCTCTCAAATCAAGAAATGAAATAAATTATTTTTAAAAACGTTAAAAACAAATATTAATTTTAAATGGGAAAAACTAAAAATTAAAAAAATTGAGATAGTTTTAATTTATATCTTTTTTGATTGTAAGCTCTTTGTTTAAATCTTTAACTAAAAATCGGACAATTTTAAGATATTACATTAAAAATTCAAAAAATAACACTCAAAAAAACGATTGCTGTAATATGATTTTAATTTTTGGAATCGTACAATTTCAAGCTTTTCAATTCGAATAGTTGAATTTTCAACTGAAAAAGATAATTTTTCAACCACAAATGGTATCGTTAACTTATCAGTTTGAAAAATTAATTTTCAACAAAAAATCGAATTTTCAACAAGTTGGAATCAACCAGAAAAGAGGCATTTTTTTTTAATAGTCAAATTTTCAACCAAAAAGATAAATTTTCAACATAAAAGATTAATTTTCTACCATAAAAGACGAATTTTTAAGAAAATACATAATTTTTTAACAAAAAAGATAAAGTTGCAACCAAAAAATTGAATTTCTAACTAAAAAAGATACAATTTAAACCAAAAATAGAATAGTCCAATTTTAAAATGAAAAGATTAATTTTAACAACAAAAAATGAAAATGTTAACCAAATTGTCTAATTTTGAAGCTAAAAAGACATCATCTACAAGAATGATGAATTTTCAACCATAAAATATGATTTTCCAACAAAAAATAAAGTTTCTACTGAATAGGTTATTTTTTTACCAAATAGTTGATTTTTTTACCAGAATATTCAAATTTTCAATCAAAAAATTAATTTTTTCATCGAAAAAGCTGAATTAAAAAAAAACACAAATTTTCTACAAAAAATCGAGTAATACATAAACTTTGAGCCAAAAAGTTGAATTTTTAACTGAAAAAGCTAATTCTAAACCAAAAATCGAATAGTTATCTTTTCAGATAAGAAGAATAATTTTTAACAAAAATATCGAATTTTCAAAAAAATAAATAAATTTTCAGCCAAAGAGATGAATTTTCTACCGAAAAGAAGAATTTTCAACTAAAAAGATTAATTTTCTAAACAAAAGACGGATTTTTAACAAATTGCATACATTCATAAATAAAAAAGATGAATTTTCAACCAAAAAGGAAATTTTAGTTAGAAAAATTAATTTTTAACCAAAACAGAAACTAATTTCGAACAAAGTAGTAATTAAACTTTCAACCAAAGAGGTGAATCTTTGAAAAAATGAATTTTTAAGAAAGTAGTTCCACTTTCAGCCAAATACTTGAATTTTTAAGCAAAATGGATGACTTTCGAACGAAGTAGTTGTCTTTTTAACAGAATAATAAAATTTTCAATTAAATAGTACAATTTTTAACCTAACAAGATAAATTCCAGATTAAGAATATAATAATAGACTTTTCAAGCAAAAATAATTAGATTTTCTTATTGGGTTCCATAAATTCAGTTTACATTTAAGTCAAAAAACGATAAGAAAGTAAGTTTTTTTTTAGGTTTATACACTCAGAAAAAATGTTCTTGAACCAAAAAATCTACTTTCTTGGATGTACATTAACATTTTGGTTGGATCAAACAAATTTTGGTTGATTCAACAAAATATTTGATTGGTTCAGCCAAATTTTTTTGTTCAATCAACCAAATACTTCATGTACCAAAAGGTTTGGACAATACAACCAAACAGATTTATTGGGTCAAATATTTTGTTGTCCATATAACTACCATATTCTATAGTTGAACCAATAAAAATTTGGTTGATTCAACTAAACCATTTTCTGAGTGTAGACGGTCCCTAAGCAATGATTTTGATGCAATATTACTCAACTTAGTTATCCTTGTATTAAATATTGTGAACGTATCCGGGTAACATTTACATAAATCATCAATCTTAACGCACACATCATACGACGGATAGTTATAGACTTTTTTGTTTATGTAAAATACACCATGTGATCTTAGTTCATAAGAAGGCACCTGAAAGTGTATTTTATTATTATTATAGAATATAAGGAAAGTCTATTTTCACATGTAGTATTTTGAACAGGGATTTGAAAAACAATGGTTATTACATATATATGGACAAATTTTTAGCTCTTTTTGGGTTAACACCTTTAGTTGAATTTTTTTTTTAACTTGTGTCGTTTGTCCAAAAATTTAATTTTTTTATTCTCAATGTTGTTTTTTACGAATAAAACAAAAGCTACGGCTCCTATCAAAAAGTGATTTCTGACAAATATGCTGTAGATCTTTTTTGGATGCCCTATTTTTGGTTCGTCATATTTTTTTTATCTTGCATAGTTTGACCGCAAGATAGAATTTTTGATTTTTCATTATTTTTTGTGGGATCAAAATTTGAATTTTCTATTTTTCGAAAAAATTCAAAAAGTTGTTGTAATAATATTCAGACATAATAACAGACAATAATAACAGGCAGGCAGGCAGACAGACAGACAGACAGACAGATAGACAGAAAACCTTCATGAAAATCATTTTTTCTGACAAAGGGGGTCTCAAAACGTGGAGATTGAATGAAAACCGACAAAGCCAAATTTTACATAAAACTAATACCTTCTCAGTAGAATGAGAATGTACAAATGTTAGTTGAATATTCACTTAACAAAATTTCTTTTAAAACAAAAAAATTGAATTTTCAACAAAATAGTTGAATTTGCAAACACGAAAAATAATTGTTTAGGAACAGAAGACGGATTTATAGCAAAATTCATATATTTTCAACCAAATAATTGAATTCTCTTCTAAAAACAATCTATTTTCTACATGAAATGGAGTAGTTAAATTGTCAGTTTAAAAAAATAACTTTCAAATAAAAAACAATTAACTTTCAACGAAGAAGGTCAATTTTCTATCGAAAAACGACGAATGTAATGTTCAACAAAAAAAATGTCAACAAAATATTTGAAAACTAGTTGGATTACCTATTTCAATTACTCTAAATTATCCGGATTGCCCTGGACTATAATGGATTTCCAATTACTTAGATTACCTGAATTACTTTGAACTATCTAGAATAATATTTTATTACTCCGGATCACAAGTGGATTATTTTGCATTACGAGTGATTACACCGGCTTACAAGTGGATTACTTTGGCTTGCAAGTGGATTATTTCGGATTACAAGTGTATTATTCCAAAATACTGGGTTTATTCCGAAATATTGGGATTACTCCGCAGTACTAGAATTATAGCGGATTACTTTAATTACGTTGGATTATCAATTGCTTCTCCCTCGGGTTGATTCAACAAAATTTTTATGTAGGGGAGAGTGCTCCTAAGTCGGCACCCTCGCATTTCTCAGAGATGGCAAAAGTATATGCCAGATTGGCAGACATGGACGTAATGAAGCAGCTATGGGCGTGTAAATATTTTGAAAAGTTAAATCATTAAGGTGCGTTGGTTTCTGTATTATGTGTGCTTTCGCCGGATAAAGCCCATTTTTCATTCGGATTTGTATCGTGTGCGTAATAGTATGAAATATGTAAACATTCGTATTGGTCCTGAGTCAGCACCAGAAAGGTGTTCTCGAGTCGGCATCGGCACCTTTCTTTTTGTTGCTTTTGTTGTTATTTGTGTGTTATTTTATTTTGTTGTGTTTCAATTCCATGTCACTCGTCTCTTGTTGGTTTTTTTAGTTTGGTTCTGTTTTGACAACATGTTGCTTGCCTCAGCTAGGTGTCCTTTTCTTTTCTGTGTTTTCTCATGGGACCATTCACAAAATACGTGATACATTTTTCAAGAACTTCTGCCCCCCCCCCTTGCGTGATACTTTTTCTATTGTTCCCAACATGCAGAATGATAATTCGACAGAACCCCCCCCCCCCCCACACCCTAAGCGTATCACGTATTTTTTGAATAACTCCTCATAGACTTTTCGCTGATTCTATTATCTGCATGTTTTTTCATTGTAAATGGTTTATATTTGTCCATTTCCTTCTAAAAATTACATAACCTGCCCTTTTTCTTGCATTTGAGCGTGATGACTCAGGACCAGGGGGTGCCGGCTTAGGACCACAATTTTGAGAAATAGCAAAAATCGACTCCTTCACTTTGCACACACTTACACAATATCACATTATTTCATCATAATAGTTGAACCTAATTCAAGTTCCAAATATTTTAAATATCGTAAATAAATGAGGCCTCACCAGTGGCGCAAGCATGGCCAAAATAATAGCTGACACGTGCTTAGGTTATAAACGTGTCATAAGTTTTGTCGATAAGTGATCGGTAATGTAGGACAGTCACTTATCTTCTGGGCTACATGCAAGAAATTATTAAATATTATTATTTTAAATCCGGTCGGTAGAGCGGGTGTTTTTTATCGGTATGGTAGAAACCTTTGCGCGTAGTCCGTCTCTAGTGCAATGTCAACGCATAAGAGGTTATATCGCAGCTATCACTATTTTTATTAAAAATAACTTATTCTTCTTGCTGGACATGTTTTAAGGTAATTTTTCCAGTATATAAAATACCACAGAAGCGAACCATCATGTTTTTCCATCTTCAGATGTTTTGATTTTCATAAAAAGCTGCGGTTGGCTTTGCCCTCGGGTGTGGGGCAAAGCCGGCCAAATACAGCTTGTAGGAAATAATTGAATTATTAAATCATTGTTTCATTAATGTAAATAATACTTATAGAAATATGATATACAATAATGTAGGACTCGAAATGAAAAAAGTGGATCAGTTCCACATCTTATTAACTTTAAAAAAATCATTGACTGTTAACTGGTTGGCGCTGCCCCTCCTTACCCTACTAGAATTATTGTGGATTATTTTAATTACGTCGGATTACAAGTTTACTACAAAATTTGGATTATCAATCAAATGTTCAGTTGAATAAACCATAATTTGTTTGATTCAACCATATTTCCTTGTATATCCAAGAAAAGAGTTTTTTTGGTTCATGAAATTTTTTTTCTGGCTGTAAAAGTCCCCTACATTTTTTTTGTTTAATCCGAGGTTTTCTGACTATAGTGGAATAAAACTGGTGTTTCGTTGATGAGGTTCGTTTACTCTGAGGTCTTAGAGGAGTAGAGTAGAGGAGGAGAAATGGCGGATTGCCCAATCTCAAGATGCGAACGATCGGACGTGGGGTATTTCAAAATAGCGCGGAAGGTTCTCAAGGCCTGGGCCGAGAGCAAGACTACGAATTTTCGTGGCCAGGGTCTTCGGGGTCGAGTTCTGTATATGTGAGTTATAGATATTGTAAATCATATAACGGGTGGTGCGAAATTTTTAAAAGGCATTTCTGAAGGTGTCCGATTAATTAGGTTCGAATTTGGAAGCCTAATAAGAAACCATAAGAAACGTCTAAATGGTGGCCACTGGACCGGGAAAACGGGAAAACGGGAAATGACCGGGAATTTTTTAGGACCAGGGGAAGATAGATATAAACAAATTTTAACAAAAAAGTTTGCAGATCTAAAAAAAGTTCTACAAAAAATACCTCTATTTAGTGATAACTTGAATAGTTTACGAGAAAAATTCAAATATTATATTTTCAATTTAAAAAAATTCTCCTGGTTTAAAAAATTGTTTAGCCTACATAAAATGCCTTCCTTCAACATAAACTTTAAGAAATATTGCGAAAAATAAGAAAGCTAGACTTTTCAGAAAATCTTTTCATATTTTCAAAATTCGAAGAAAAAAAGACAGCAGATTCTTTTGCAAAATGCCACCTTTCTTCATTTTTTGAAATATTTAGAAAAAATGTCTGCTAATATGTTAGTATTAAAATTTTCGTAACTTTGTGAAAATTTTTTTCTGGAATCGAAAATTCTAAAAGAAAAACATATTTCTTCACTGAGGGATTCTGCAAATTGAAGTCTAAAATCAGAATTACAAATTATGAATATAATTTTTTTAAATAAATTACATAATTGAAATATAATTTTTAAGTTTTGAAAAACTTTCAAATTAAAGAATAAAACATTATCTAAAGCTTCAGGTTGAATTTTCAATCAAGAGGATTAATTTTCTACCAGAAAAGACGAATTTACTACAAAAAACATAAATTTTCAACTAAAAATAATCGATTAAAAAATATCTATACAAATAATAATTGTATTCACAGTTTAAAAAATCAAGATTCAATTAAAAAAAAAGAATTTTCAACATGGTAGTTCAATCTTTAACCAATAAAATGAATTTTTAACAAAGCAGTTCACCTTTAAACCAAGTAAATACTTGGATTTTCAACCAAAAATAACAAAAATGTGAATTCTCAATTAAAAATTTAATGGTTGAATTTGCAACTAAAAGCGATCAATTTCTAAACAAAGATAGAAGAGTTGAATTTTCAGTAGAAAAGACATTAATTTTTAGTTTAAAAAATTGATTTTTAGTCAGAAAATTCGAATTTTCAATAAAATAGTTAAATTTTCAATCGAAGAGATGAATTTTGAACTGATAAAATACATTTTTAACAAAGTAGTTCAACTTTTAAGCAAGCAGTTGAATTTTCAACAAAAGAATTAATTTTCTACCAAAAAATACGAAATTAGTACAAAAAATATAATTTCGCAACTAAATTGTTGAATTTTCAGCTAAGAAGATCAATTTTCAATCAAAAATAGAATAATTGAATTTTCAGTTAAAAAGTTAATTTTCAATAAAAAAAAATCATTTTGAACAAAATGGTTCAATCTTTAATCAATGTGATGAATTTTTAACAAAGTAGTTGAACTTTGAACCAAGTACCTGAATTTTTAACAAAAAATGTGAATTCTCAATAAAAAATTTAATAGTTGAATTTACATCTAAAAACGATTAATACGGAGTAAAGAATATATTAGTTAAATTTTCAGTTAAGAAAATTAATTTTCAACAAAGAAGAAGTTAATTTTCAACAAAATACTTCAATCTTCAACTAAAAAGTACATTTTTTAACCAAAAGAGTTGAATTTTGAACGAAAAATTTAGTACTAGAAATAGTTAAATTTTCTTACATGAGCCTATTGATTCAATTCGCATTTAAGTGAAATAAAAACGAGAAAAAGAGCGCAAATTTCTTGAAAACAGGTGGAAAAATAGGAACTCTTTAAAAAAGGGTTGAAGCGGTTACTAGGGGCAAGAGTGTCAAGTCTTTATTCAGAAGCATTACTTGTAAAATACAAACACTAATTTTCATGTTTCCAACCATTTAAAAAAATTATTATTAATCATTTATATTTTGCATGTCTCAAATCGTCACAAAACCTATTAACCAAAAAATTTGGTTATAAGCTAACGAAATATTTTGTCGAATAAACCAAAATTTGTTTGATTCAATCAAATTTTCATGTATATCCAAGAAAGCAGTTATTTTGGTTCAAGAATTTTTTTCAGAGTGCTTTTAAAGTGGACCAACCTGAAAAGCAGTAAATTGCCAAGATTGAAAAGTTATCCAACATTATTGGTATTCCGGTACCGATCGGTGAACACTGACCTACATATTATCCACTATTGTTATCCAATCCACCAACTATCTGAAATTACGTGATGCGATAACAAAACGAGCAGTAATAAGTAATAATAACAACTGATGAACCATATTGGAAAAGTGGAACGCAAAGAGTGTGAGCACTTAGTACACTTCAACATTAAGTATGTCAAATCTATACTTATCCCTCTTGTGTTTTAATACCAGTACTTTCACTTTCGAAAAATCGCGTCGTCTTCCTCAACTTTCTTTCGGCTTCGTAATGGTCAGGTTATTTTTAACGAAGCGTGCATGTCCTGATATATCGAGATCGAGCCGTTCATGTTGCACGATTTCGAGCGACATCGATCCCGATCCGGCCCTTTTATTAATCAAAACATATCGATAAGTTAAAACTTTGGTAATTAGACAGAGTCATTTTGAAAAAATTGAAACTAAAATTTTTAATTCGAAAAGATTTTTAAAAATCTGCGCGTATCTGTTGGATCTCGCGCTTCGCGCTTGATAATTTATTTGCATCGCGCTACGCGCTCGGTCTTTATACTTCCCCCCAATATTTGTGCATGTTCCTTTTAAAATTAAAAGTAAATCCATCGGCAGCTGTAATTTGTTGGTTGTGAATTCTCTTTTGTTAAAACTCTTGGGGCTTTAACGAACACACTTTCATCACGTATTTCGTGCTTCGCGCTCGACTAGGGTTTATCCGAAATGCGCCCTTTTCTATATTATGTTCAACTCTATTATATTATCCTTCTCTCAAAAATAGGTGTGTCATGAAAATATCGAAAGCCTGAAACTCTGAAAGAAAAGTGTATTTGTTCATATTTCCACCCAAAAATATTTGCATTTTGAATGAAAAACAGTGAAATTAGAATAAAAAATTCGAATTTTCAAACAAATTGGTAAATCCTCATCGAAAACAGACTAATTTTCAAACCAAAGAGAGGAATTTTCAATAAAAAACTTGAATTTTCATCGACCAAGGAAAATTTTTCGGTCGATAAAGAAAAAGAAACTTATCCAAAATCTACAACTCTATAAAATATGAATTTTCAACCGAACAAAGACGAGTTTTCAACAAAAATAGTTTGAACCGAAGAAATGAATGTTCAACCAAAAAAATTAATTTTTAACCAACGTGATTAACTTAGTACCAAAAAAGTTTAAATTTCAACAAAATATGTGAATTTTTAAACAAATATTTGAATTTTTATAGAAATTTTCAACCAAAAGGATGAATTAATTACTAAGCAGATTAATATTCTACCACAAAAGAAAAACAAGATTTCTGAATTAAAATGATGAATCATTAATCACCAAAATGAAATTTGAACTAAGTACTTCCAGTTCCAATTAAGCAGTTGAGTTTCGAACCAAAAAATATTTTTCGGTACTTATTTACGAATAACGAAAATCTTGAAAATTTAATCATATTGTTATATTAGGAGAAAAAATCCAAGAAACAACTCAAAATTTACAGGATGATTTGAACAAGAACTGATTCAAATACCCTGTCAATTCTAGATTTTTCCGTTTTTTTATTCTAAGAGGTTCATCAAAGAAAAAATGTGAAAAATCTCTAAAGTTGCAATTTTCGAAGTTAATTTTTTCATATCATAGGATCAAGATGTAAGGAGAAGCACAATTTTTCAATAGAACAAACAAAAATTAACCATTTCTAATCAGTGTTGAGCTTCAAAAATGGTTATTTTTCATTTATTGTATAAATATAATTCTGACTCAAATCATTTTGAATTAAATTCAAATAGTGGAATTAAATTCTGCGATGAGGAATAGTTTATTCGCAAATATCTTAAAAAGGTATTTTTTATGTTTTTTTAATATTAAAAAATGTTCTAAGTACATTCTACATTTGAAAAATATTACTATTCGTACATTTATGACTTACTTTTACGTTTAGGATATTTTCTCCAAAAAGTGGTATGCATTCCCATGAAGTCATGCTAAAATACTTTATTCAAACCAATAAGGACTATCAAGTTTTTTTCGTACCTTGTGTCGTTTTTCCAAAAATTTTAATTCATGAAATGATATTTTTGTCATTTTTGAACATTAAAGCAAAAAGTATGCGTCCTATCAAAAATTACTTGATAGCAAACTTGTCGATCTGCTTTTGTTGAATAACTTACATATTTATTTTTTTTCGTATTTCGTGTCATTTTTCGGAAAAAGTTTATTTTTTATACTTTTAGCCTTGTTTTCTACGATTAAAACAAAAACGACGCATCCTATCAAAAATGATCGTTAAATTTGTAGATCTTTTTTGTATAGATAATTTTGGTCTCATTATCCTTTCTTTTTATGCCTTAAAAACGTGAGCCAAAGCTCTGTCCAAACGGATCAGTCTTTCGGAATTTATCGTGAATATTCTGATTGACTTTTTATTTCCAAAAATTATTGTTATGAGTTACGACAATATTTACAAAAATTGTTAAACATTTCACAACATTCCTGAAATTGTCAAAAAAATTTCTTGGACATTTTCAAACACTGTTTTTATTTTGCAGAATTTTAAAAAAATTGTAGGAAAAATTTGTAATACTCTTGCTTATTTAAAGGACAGCAGAACGTAAACATTCGCGGATTTCAAGGCTGGAGGTACCCCCACCTCTACCGCGAGTCGTCAAGTGATTTTAGTCAAGCAACGTTCATTGGCTGCCCCGGCCTTGTATCAATGCGCGTGCTGTAAGAATGTGTACGCATTTGCGCATCATGCATGCCAGTATTTTTCAAGAGTTTTATTGACGTACGGTGTGACAGTTATAACATTTTTTTGAAACAGTACAATTTTCCAACTAAAAATCAATAGAATCAGAAAATGACGTCCAGGTCATGATAGGATAGCTGGAAGTGTCAGGAAGGTTATCATAGTTGGCACATATGGATATGGGACTGCATTGGCCTTTTTGGAAAAAATATTCTAAACGTAAAAGTAATTATAAAGGTCTGAATAGTAATATTTTTCAAGTGTAGAATGAATTTGCGCAATTCTGTTTCGCCCTTCTATCGGCTGAAGAACTTTTCATTTTCACGAACCACAATCAACTATTCGAAATTGAAGGTTAGAGCACCCGATTCTGACCAAATCCATCCGATACACTCACCTGAAATTTCGGATATTTTATTTCGTGAAACTGAAAGGTCGTCAATCGAAAAAGAATTGAACATAACTGAGAAAATACATTCTACACTTGACAAATTTCGTACATTTATCGAATTTCGTAAATTTCGAACATTGTAATGTACTATTCGTACATGTATAACTTACTTATACGTTTAGAATATTTTCTTCAAAAACTCGTATGCATTCCCATGACGTCATGCTAAAATACTATAGTATTAAAAATCATTTCGTTGAAAATTCATCTGTTTTGATTGAGGATTGAACTATTTTGTTGAAAATTCGCCTTTTCAGGATTAATTCAATTGTTTTTGATTAAAAATAAAAATAATTTTTAATTAAATATCAACTATTACATTTTCTGTTGGATTACTTAGTTAAAACATTTTTTTGTTGTTTGAAGATTCATCATTTTAGTTCAAAATTTATCTCTTTTGATTAAAAATGTAACTATTCGAGAGAAATTTTCTCTTTTTTGGTAGGACATTAATTTTCTTCTGAGAAATTCAACTATTTAATTAAAAATTAACTATTTTGTTGCAAATTTTTCGTTGAAGGTTA
>CAKNXH010000848.1:0-28357 GCA_932178445.1 Andricus quercusramuli | reverse complement strand
AATTTAACTTTTTTGTTGAATATTCGTCTTTTTGAATTGAAAATTCGTCATTTTGTTTAAAAATTCAGACATTTGATTGTAAATGCATATTTTTAAGTTTCAAATTCAACTATTATGTTGAAAAGTAATTTTTTTTTAATTAAACTACTTTGTTGAAAATTCGTCTTTTTGGTCCGAAATTTTTTTTAACTGTCTTCCAAAAATTTTTTTTTTTTTATTGATCATTCGATTATTTGGCTGAAAATACGTCTGTTTTTATTGAAAATTAAAATAATTTCAATTAAAATATCAACCATTACATTTTTTATTGAAGTACTTTGTTAAAAAATCATTTTTTAAATTTAAAGATTCGCCATTTTAGTTTAAAATTCATATCTTTTGGTTAAAAATGTTAAAAAATGTTAAATGTTAAATGGTTAAAAATTCGAGTGCATTTTTTTCTTTTTTGGTTTAGAAAATTAATCTTCTTCTGAGAAAGTCAAACTATTTAGTTTATAATTAACTATTTTGTTGAACATTTTTCAATGAGAATTCATTCAATTCTTGAAAACTCAATTACTCGATTGAATGTTGAACTTCTGTGTTAAAAAATGATTTTTTTTTTCTGTTGAAGATCCATCATTTTAGTTGAAAATTCAACTACTTTGTTGACAATTAAATTATTTCGCGAAAAATTCAACTATATTGTTGAAAATTTAACTATTTTGTTAGAAATTTTAAGTTTTTGTTTGAATATTTGTCTTTTTGGATAAAAAATTCATTATTTTCATTCAACTCTCTTCTAAAAAATTCGTCTTTTTGGATTGAACATTCGACTCGTTCCAAATTCGTCTCCTTTGTTTGCAAGTTTAACTATTTGGCTGTAAATTCAACTTTTCGGTCTAAAATTAATTTCTTTATTTGTTGAAAATCCAACTATTCGGTTTTAAAAAATATCTTTCTTAATTGAAAATTTATCTTTCCGGATTTGAGAGTCAACTGTTTTCTCAGAAAATTCGACTTTTCAGTTCGAACATTAATTTGATTTGAAATAATTTATTGCCCTACTTTCACCTATATATTGTTCAAAAATTCGTATTTTTCTGTAAGTTTCTGATCATAAATTTCTGATTTCTCTTGTTCTGAGAAGACTTAAGGGTTCATCATATAAAATCCAGGTACACCTTATCAACTGGATCATCATTCATCAACCTTTACAATTATTCACGCAACAGGGAAGAAATAATGCATAAATCATATCACGTTCTAGTCGTAATGAAATCTTATCTCAGGTACTTATCTTAAGTACCATGCTCTCTTTCTCTTTCACATTCTTCCTTCTCTCATTTTTTTATCATTTATCAACAAAATATTGACTTAATAACCGGAGATTATTGACCATATTGACGTCTGAAAGATTTCAAGAACTCTGTTTGTTTAGGAATTCGTATCAATGGTCAAACTCCGACTTATCTAGAAAACAGCATCCCCTCTCATATAGAATCTGACCACAAAAATAAAAATATAGATATAATCTGCAAATATTGATACCTATTTCTCGAGAAAAATCAATAATTTTAGATAAAAATAGACAAAAATAGTTGGCTGGAAATTTCAACTTATTATGTATAACTCACAGAAATTGATTTTTGCGAAAAATTTTAGAAGCGAAAACTAAGAGTGAATGAATAAAAAAATAATTGAAGCGATAATTGTTTATTTAAATCTAGTTATTTGCAAAGTTGTGCCTTTCTTCCCATTTAGGGAAAAGTCGTAATACTCATTGAATTTTAATTCATTAGATTCTATTCTTCACGTTTTTATTAAATATTATTAAGTTAATTGTTAAATTGAAAAAATGACCAACTAAAATTAATTATACGTATTATTTCTAAATAAAATAATTTCCATAGAAACGTGACGAACCTCATTGTGAAAAAACCTTTCAAGGGATAGAATGAACGTTTGTAAATTAAAATTGAATAAAAATTACGACTTTTGCCTGAAGTGAATGAAAAACCTGGAAATTATGATTTTTAGAAATAAAAAATGGATTTTTCCAAAAACAGTCTCAACGAAAATTTTTTGTAATGAAAAATAATTGTAAGATATCTCACGAACAAAATCAAGAGAAACATTTTTGGTGTTCGCATCTTTGAGTTGAAGTCATTTCAACCAAACCAAAATTTTAATTTTTAAAAAATTGTTAGTAAATTAGATAATTTTGAATCTATAGTATCTGAAATTTCACAATTTTTATTTAAACTCTTGTGAAGATTTACAAAATATATTTTGAATTAATAGTTAAACCATTTGCAATTTAATCTTGAATCCTTACATTTTTTTATTTGAAAATTCAAACAAATTTTTATATTTCTTTCGAGAATTTGAAATTTCAGGAATTTTCATTCTTCGGAAAATTTCTGTTTCACTATTTCCGGGAATTTGAAAGTTCAGCAATTTTCTATTATCGGGAATTTGAAAATTCGGCAATATGCTATTTTTAGGAATTTTTGAACAATTTTGGGAATAAACATTTTCGGTAGATTAAAATTTTAGCAGAGTGAAAATACTCAAATTATGTATTCAATTCGTTTGGGCTGAGGGGAAGAAATTTTTGGGTTGGCATTCGAAAAAAGTGAGAGAAAAAGTTTGAAATCGTTTAATATCTTCAGTCCTCCTTTTTTATTTGAAAAGTCAAACAAATTTTCATATATCTTTCGAAAATTTTAAATTTCAGGAATTTTCATTTTTGGGAAAATTTCTGTTTCGGTAATTATTTTTTTGGTATTTCTAACATTTAGGAATTTAAAAATTCAGCATAATTATGTCATCAACCATATAAAATAAAAAGTTATTGTTAGAGAAAAAAAGCAACTGAATATTTTTTTATTCGAGGGATTTTTTAAATTCGGTAATTTATTATTCTTAGAATTAGAAATGTCGTCATTTTACTATTTTCGGGAATTTAAGAGTTCGATAACGAAATAATTTTCCGATTATAAAAATCTGAATGTGAAAAAATATTGAAAAAATAATGATCGAAACAGAAACGTTCCGAAAACTGAAAATACCCGAAAGAAAATAAGTCTACAATTCCTACAATTTCCTCAGTTTCAAATTCCCAAAAATAATAAATTAATGAATTTTCAAAATCCTGAAAAAATAGAATACTCAACCACACGTGAGAAAAAATACTCCGTATAAAATGAAAGATTATTCTCAACAGAAAAAAACTATTAATTTTTTTGCGTGAATTTTAAAATTCAGCAATGTATTATTTTCTTTCGTGAGAAAAAACGGAAAATTCTTCAATGTCCTATTTTCGGGAATTTGAAAATTAGTGTTTTGAAATTTCGGAAATGAACATTTTCGTAGATTTATTTTCTTTCTGGAATTTTCATTTTTCGGGAAATCTCTGTTTCAGTAATTTTGTTTGGTTTAATATTGTACTCACAAAATTTTAAAACCTGAAATTAAAAATTCCCGAAAATAGTAAATTAACGAATTTTTAAATTTCCGAACAAATAAAATATTCTACCAGACTTGAGAATAAATACCGCGGAAATAAAATAAAAGATTATACTAAAGATTATTCTTAGCAGAAGAAAACTATTAACTTTTCTGCACGATTCTGAAAGTTCGTCAATTTATTATTTTTGGACATTTTTTCAAAATTTCGAGCGTAAACATTTTCGGTAAATTAATTTTCTTTCAGGAATTTTCATTTTTCGTGAAATATCGGTCACAGTTATCCCATTGAAAAATTATTGGAAAACATTTTTAAAGTCTTTTAATGTTTAAAAAAGTGATCTTGAATTTTGTTCTGGTGCATAATTCCGCAGAATTAAAATTTGTATTTGGCATGAGCAAAAGTAACTTTATTGTCAAATATCAACCAAAAGTTGCTTATTGCAAAAA
This sequence comes from Andricus quercusramuli, assembly GCA_932178445.1. Classification (NCBI taxonomy): domain Eukaryota; kingdom Metazoa; phylum Arthropoda; class Insecta; order Hymenoptera; family Cynipidae; genus Andricus; species Andricus quercusramuli. The sequence goes on along the minus strand of CAKNXH010000848.1, from coordinate 24,457 downwards.
GTCAAAATGTATCATTTTTCAATACTTTCATTGCCTTATTTAAATTGAAATAAATATTTTTTTCAACCAAAAATCACTAAAAAAGATAAATTTTGAACGAAAAATGAAGGAATTAAATTTTCAGTTGAAATAATTAATTTTCAATTAAGAAAAAGGTAATTATCAATAATAGTTCAACTTTCAACCGAAGTGATGAATTTCCGATAAAAAAATTCATTCTCAACAAAAAATGTAATAATTGATATTTCTACCGAAAAATATTTTAATTTTCAATTAAAAACAGTTGAATTAAACCAAGACAATCCAAATTATCAACAAATTATTTCAATCCTTAATCAAAACAGAATAATTTTCAAACCGGAAAGAGGAACTTTTAAAAAATAGCTGCATTTAAAACCAAAAAATATGCATTTACTACCCAAAATAATTGAATTTTCAACTAAAAAAAGACGTGAAGTGAATTTTCAACTAAATAAGATGAATTTTCTTACAGAAATGGAATTTTTTTTTACATTTTCAGTTTAAAGAAAACGAATTTTCTACAGCATAGTTAAATTTTCAAGCCAAGAAATTAATTTTTAACTAAAATAATGAATCTTCAACGAAAAAAAAGAAATGAATTTTTAACCCAATAATTGAGTTTTTAAACCAACAGATGTTTTTCTAAAAAAAAAGAAGAATTTCCAACGTAATAAATGTATTTTCAACAAAACAGTTAAATTTTCAACCAAACAGATGAATTTTTAACCAAGAAGATTAAATGTCTACCCAAACAGTTAAATTTCCGACAAAAAATGGAATAGTTAAATTTTTAGTTAAAAAAATTAATCTTCATTATAATAAAAAAACGTACAATCATAAAAATAAATTTTCAACGAAGGAATGAATTTCCTACCAAAAAAGACGAATTTTTGACAAAATGGATGAATTTTCAATAACATAGTTAAATTTTCAACCAAACATGAATTTTCAACCGAGAAGTTTAAATTTTCATCAAAAAATGCAAATATTCGATAAAAAATTAAATAGTTCAATCTTCAGTTTAAAAAATTTTCAATATATATAAATTTTCAACCAAATTTTGAGTTTTTAAAGGAATTTTCAACCTAATAGTTAGGCTTTTAACCAAAGAAATGCGTTTTCAACCAAAAAGGTGAATTAGTCACCCAGACGATTAATATATATTTTTTGATAACAAAATATATACATTTTTAATCAAATTTTTTAATTTTGAAAGGAATTTTCAACCTAATAGTTGAATTTTAAACCTAATAGTTGAATTTTAAACCTAATAGTTGAATCTTCAACCGAAAAGGTGAATAATTAATCACCCAGACGATTAATATTCTACCACAAAATATACAAATTTTCAACCAAATAGCTGAAATTTCAAGTGAAGAATATAAATTTAAAATCAAGAATAGAATAGCTAAATTCGAAGTTTAAAAAAATTGATTTTTAATAACAAAAACGAATTTTTAACGAACAAAAAACGAATTTTTAAGAAAATAGTGACATTTTTAAACAAAGAAATTAATTCTTAACTAACATAATGAATCTTCAACCAAAAAAATGAATTTTCAACCCAATAAATGAATTTTCAACCAAAATAAAAAATGAATTTTCAACCAAAAAGGTGAATTAGTCGCCAACAAGATTAATATTTAACCAAAAAAGACAACGTTTCAACAAAATACATACATTTTCACACAAATAGGTGAACTTTCAACCGAAGTAGATAAAGGTTAATCAAAACATGAAATAGCCAAAAAAATTAATTCATAATAACAAAAAATGTTCAATGAAATAGTTAATTTTTTAACAGAAAGAGGGTTTTTAACTAAAAATAATGAATCATTAATCTTGACAACTTAATCAAATCGTTTAAAGAAAAATCTCGGGATCAACGTAAAATTAATAGGATGGTTCGAGCAAGAGCTGATTTAAATATCCTGTAAATTACAGATTTTTTCGGTTTTCTTCCTGAAAGGTATAATGATGTTAATGAGAAAAATAATCTACAAATTTACTGTAATTTTCTCGCTATAATAAAGAAACTTCTGTAAATCATACAAAAAGTTTTCAAATCCCATAAGATTTATGTATGTATTTATTACTAAATGTATTAAATAATTATTATTAAATAATTGTTATTATCAAATATTTATTCATATTTTATCTCGTGTGATATTTGCGATATTTTCTAACGAATGTCTTGTTTTCTATTTTCAATTCGATTTTTATTAACTCAAGTGCGTCGCGAATAAGCAATCTTATCTGGAATTTTCTTTTTTTTTCAATTGAATTCAATTCTGAGCGAGGTACTGCTGTACTGGTTGTTGCGTGTTGCGCGTACGGTTAACAACATTATTTTTCGCTCTCCTTTCTCGCTCGGTGCGTCTTATTCGCGTTCCCGAGTTTATTGAAGGAGGAAGGAAAATACGATTATTGCCAGTGCGTATTATATACTCCGCATAAACTATTTTAATTGCGGACTTATGTTCTGCCCATTCAATTTATATTTCACATAGCAAGTCCACTTTTATAAACAGCAGCGGGGCATTTCTTAAATTCCAATCAAATTTGCATTCATTAATTCCAGTGAAATATTCAACAAAATAGTTACATTTTCAACCATAGAGATCAATTTTTATATAAAACGATGAATCATCAACCAAAAAATTCATTTTTAACAAAGTAGTTAAATTTTTATTCAAGTAGTTAAATTTTCAACAAAAAAAAAGATTTTTCAGCCATGAAAGAAAAAAAATGCAACCAAATTATCATTTGAGGGGAAAATAATTTTTAGTAAAAAAGAAACAAAACATTTACAATTTATAATTTCCAAATTGAAAAATTCCTGAATCAAGAAGGGACGACTGACAAATCCCGAAAATAAATAAACAAAATTTGTACTTTATTTTGCAATCCCAGGCCGAGGTACAGAAATAAATGTAATATACATATATTTGATAGAATAGTGTTGAACATAATATAGAAAAGTTTGTATTTTGGACAAAATCGATTGCGAAGCACGAGATACGTGATGAGAATGTGTTCATTAAAGCCGAATGAGCTTTAACAAAAGAGAATTCACAATCACCAAATGACAGTTGTCGATACTTTGACCTTTAATTTTGAAAGGTCTGTTCACAAATATGGAAGAAGTACAAAGAGCGAGCGCGTAGCTTGAAGTAAATACATTATCGAGCGCGAAGCGCGAGAACCAACTGTCGCGCTCTCTAGGTTGCTCAAACTTGCACGCAAAGCGAGCCGCGAGCGATGACAATTTCTGATTATTTTATTTTTAATAAATAATTAATAGGAGAGAGTGGTCCTAAGTCGGCACTGTGGGTTAAGCCGGCACCCTCGCGTTTCTCAGATATGGTACGCGTGTCGGCTCAACCATTCTGTTGTATGACAGGTTGGTAGACATGGATGTAATTTACGATGACAATTGTCACTTTATTTTTCGCTTGACAGCGTGAGCGGGGTATAAATATTTCGGGCAAACGCAATTCCCTTTTCTTCCTTTCTTGTAAAGCAGCTACAGGTGTATAAATATTTTAAAAATTTTAATCAATTCAGTCCGTTGGCTTCTGTGTTCTGTGTGCTTTCGCCTGATAAAGTCGATTTTTCATTCGGATTTGTTTCGTGTGCGTGATAGCATAAATAAATAAATATACGCAGTTGTCCTGAGTCGGCACCAAACAGGTGGTCCTGAATCGGCACCTTTTTTTCTGTTGTTGTTTGTGTGTTATTTTATTTTGTTGTTTTTCAATTCCATGTCACTCGTCTCTTGTTGGCTTTTTTTTGTTCGTTTGTGTTTTGACATTGACTTTTCCCATGGAGAATATTTTACATGGTTTTTCACTGTATATGGTTTAAATTTGTCAATTTCGCCCTAAAACTCACATAACCTGACTTTTTTCTTGCCTTTCAGCGGGAAAAATTATGTAACGACTTATGACCAGGGGGTGCCAGCTTAGGACCACCATTTTGAGTTATAGCCAAAATCGAACGACATAGAATTGTAGATAGAGGATCGTGGTACCTGACGAAAGACATTAAAGCACCAGTAAACCCTCTGTTTTTGATAAAAGCGCTTACTGTGCCGACATAGGACAACTCCCCCATATTTATAATTTTTTTTCCAATTATTTTAACTAGGGCATTTTTTTTATTCGGTAATATTATAAACTGTTCAGGAATTATATTATTCGAGAATTTTATTATTTAAGAATCTTATGATTCGGGAATTTTATTATTATTTATTATTTTTTATTATCCCGAATTCTCAGCTAAAATAAATTAATTTTCAAGTACATAAACAGTTGCATATTTTACCAAAAAAAATAAAATCTCTACTGAAAGAGATGAAGTTTCAAACCAAAAAGATTTTTCAGTCAAGAAAGAAAAAGAATGTCTACAAAATTTTAATTTCAGGGGAAAAAACATTTTTGTCGACAAATAAAAAGTTATAATAACTATTCATTTGTCTATTTATTTGTTAATTTGAGTTCAAGATTATACAAACATAATTTTCCTAAGATTCTTGAGAAAATGCGAAAAGATTTTTGAAGATTTCACATATGTCGAAGTCTATAATATTTTTATTTCACAGAATTTTTAAAAATTTTAGGAAAAATTCGAGTCAGTTCAAAAACAAAATTCTGGAATCATAAAAATACTCAATTTTTCAAAATAAAAAGTCATTAAAAATTTCCCCAGGAATCTTAATCGATTTGAATTTCACCTTACAGCAAGTATACATTTTTAGAAATAGCAGTGGGTCCTTTTAAACATTCCAATAAAAGTTGCTTTCAAATATTATTTTTAAAAAATAGTTGAATTCTCAACCAAAAAAAAATCATGGTTAACCAAACAGTTAAATATTTAAACCGAAAAAATTAAAATTCTGCTAAAAGAAATGATATTTCAAACCAAGAAAACGAATTTCCCACAAAATAGTGGAATTTTCAACCAAAAAAGGTTTTTCAGTCAAGGAAGAAAAAAATACTTTAACGAAATTATAATTTGAACTGAAAAATAATTTTTAATACAAAATAAATTGTTTTGGTATCTTTTTGAATAACATTTTTTTTAAATTATTTCTTTAAAATAAAAAGTCATCCTTTTTGTACAAAATTAATCTTCTTGATTAAAGAATAAACATTTTGACTGAAAATGCAAATCTTTGGTTGAATGTTGAACTCTCTTGAAATTTCATTTTAGTTGACAATTGAACTATTTGGTTAAAAATTTGATTTTTTTTTTTGTTTAAAATTAATTTTCTTCGCTGAAAATCTACCTATTCCATTTTTGGTATAAAATTCATACTTTCCAGTTGAGAATTCAACTTGGATATTTCGAAGTTTTTGAACATTTTCAAAAAGCTTAAAACGTACTTTTTTTAAGATTTTGAAATAAAGTTTTGAAGTTTTTTCAAGATTTTGAAAGGTTTCAAACTTTCAAGATGATAAAAAAGTTCTTAAGATTCCTGGAAATATATTTAAATGGATTCTTTATTTTTGAAAATTAATATTAGGAAGAATTTCAGTCAGTTAAAAAGATATTTAGGCATTTTTGGAATTTTTAGGAGATTAAAAATATTTAACAACCTTGAAAGATTTCCGAACTTTCACAAAATATTCTTAAATTTCTTCCAAACCTCAAGAAGCCTTGAAAATCTTTCGAAGTACTCAAAAATTTTCTAAAATTTCGTGAATTCCTGTAAAATAAATAATAAAAATTTAGAAATGTTCCAGATACTTTTCTCACATATCAAGAATCTTCCAAATTCTTTTTGGATTTCCTCAAGAAATCTAGGAAAACTATATTCATATAACCTAAAAGAAAATAAACAGAGAAAATTGGAAATAAAAAGTCATTCGAAAGTTTTATTTGGTATTAAAGATTATTTTTCTTATTCAAATTATAATTTGCTTCAACTTTCTTGTTCTGCACTGCATAATCTTTCTTGGTTAGAAATTCAACAATTTTGTTCAAACTTCGTCTTTTTGGTTTGAAAATTCATCTCTTTTGAACTATCATATTTTTTGTTGAGAATTCATCTTTTTTGTTGAAAATACAATTACTTGGTTAAAAGTTGAACTACTTTGTTCAAAAGTCATTATTTGATTGAAGATTTTAGAAAATTTGTCTCTTGTAGAAAATATATAATTTGGTTTGGATAAAAATAAAACTGGTTGAAAATTGATCTTTTTTGGATGAGGATTCAACTACTTTGTTGAAAATTTGTCTTTTTTGGATGAATTCAACTATTTTTTATTTTAAATAAAAATGTTCTTTGATTGAAATATCAACTATTTCATTTTTCGTTTGAAAGTCATTCTATTTGTTCGAAAATTCAACTATTTAATTAAAGAATAGCTTTCATCTTGAAATTTTGATTTGCCATATATGAAATTTTCAATATCTTTTTTTTATTCCTGATTATTTTACCCTTAAAACTGAGAAACTGCAAGTGCAATTTTTCTACAAAAAATTAATTAATAACAAAATACATGAAATTTTAAGTAAGTACTTGAATCTTCAGATCAATAACATAAATTTTCAACAAAATAGTTGAATCCTCAATTAAAATCATGAATTTGTGACAAAAACATATATTTTTCACCCAAACAGACGAATTTTCAATAAAATACATGATTTTTTTTTATCAAATAGTAGAATTTCCAACTTATAAAGAAAAATTTTCAACCAAAAATGGAATAGCTACATTTTCAGATAAAAAATTAACTTTCACCCAAAAAGAGTTTCCGAAGAAATATTTTAATCTTAAAATAAATATTTAATCAAGTAGTTTATTTAAAAAAAAAAAATGAATTCTCAACAAAAAAGTAGTAGTTTATATTCCTACAAAAAAACGATTTAAATTTTTAATTGAAAACACTGAAATTTACCCGAAAAAGACGAATTTTCAACAAAAAACAGTTCTGTTTGAAAATTCAACTATTTGGTTGAAGATTCACTTTTTAGCTGGAATTTTGATTTGCCATATCAAAAATTTCCAAAAAACGTTTTGAATTTTCTTAGGATTTTTAGGAAATTATTTCAAAATTTTTATTTTCTATTCAGAATTAAACCGAGAGAGGTCAAATCATTGACAACTGCAATTTGATGATTGTGAATTCTCTTTTCTTAAAGCTCATTCGGTTTTAACGAATACACTCTCATCGCGTACCACGTGTTTCGCCCTTGATTTTGTCAAAATTTGCGAAATTTTCTGTATTATATGTTCAATATTATTATATAGAATGTATATTACATTTATTTTTGTACGTCAGCCTGTGATTGCTTATTTAGCTATTGAAAAATAAAGTACAAATCGTATTTATCATGATTACTTTAATATTTGTTCCTGATTTCGCATTTAATTTTATCCTCAACTACCGTGAAAATTGTATATCATTTCAAAAAATGTATATTATTATAATTCATAATATGCATTGATATCAAAAACAGACGTATTTTCCTTGTCTTGTTTTTATAATTGGAAAAAGTCCGCTTCCTATAGAAACAAAAATTATGTTATGTTATGAATTTTCGATTCTTCATTATTTGTCTGTGTGATAAAAATGTGAATTTTTGACTTTTCGAGAAAATTCCAAAAAAATCTTATAATAATATTGTAGGGTAGGGTGTTCAAAAAGAAAGATTTTTCTTTTCCTGACTTTTTCCATATAGTGCGTTGTTTGGCATAAAATGTTCATTTTCGTTTATTTTTTGGAATTTTGTAAATGTCATAACTCCGGTAATTTTCCTTCCATCAAAAAAGGCGTAATATTTTGTTTTCCTTTTTGAGTGCTAATAATATCTGTCCATAGAATTTTTGAATATTGAGAAAAGTGCTCTAAACAATTTTCAAAATGTGCTCACTTTTTGAATTTTCATCCAAAATGACTGGCTAACGAACTTCACCTTCATTTTATGACACTCAAAAAGTATACCAAAGCCCAATCCAATACGTTAATTTTTTTGAAAGTTATCGTGCTAACAAACTAAAAATTTACAGACTAATAGACAGACATACAAACAGACAGACTAACAGACAGACATTTTGTAAAAACCCGTTTTTTGGGTTCAGGGGGTCTCAAAACGTGGAAATTCCACAAAAACGAAATGGGGCGGGGGGGGGGGGGGTCAAATTTTACACAAATCTAATACCTTCTCATTATAGGATGAGAATGTAAAAAACCACCGTCAATTTCCAAAAAGTGGAAGTAGAAATGAAAGTAAAAAATTTACATAATCGTCCCTCTGTTATTTTTTTTTTCTGATGAAAATGTTAAGTAGTCGCTATTGAATATATAAAATATTGACTAGCTCTCAAAGTTATGGGACTTTGTTGAAAATGTTAAATAATCTCATTTGCTCGTCTAAAGAAGACGCTTCCATTAGACATTTAATGGTTATTCAGGGGCTATTTGCTTAAATCTTCCACTTTGAGGGTCACCGTTTGTGGGGTTCGCGTATTGTTATTTGCAGATGACTTGGCGTAAAATACACAAAAATGTCACTTGAAGCTTCAAGTCATTTCGAGCCGCCAAGTCATTTCGAGCGGCCAAGACTTTGCACACAGACAGCTTTGTGTGTACTCAGAGTCATTCTTGAAGAAAATGGAGAAATTGAGAGGGTAGGAACCCTGCTTTGGAATTTTGTCCCTGTTTACCTTCAGAATGTTAATTTTTATTTTCTTATTTATTTATTTTTTTAATAGAAATTTCCATTAGATAATGGGTTGCCAAGCTTGGCTAATAGTTTTCAATTACATCGGGAATTTCTTATTTAATTTATAATGTGGAAGTCTTAAAAATTAATGGTAGTTTATATACGGGACCTGATTTTAAACGTGACATTCAATTATATAAGAAGAGCAGAAAATAAATTTACTCGAGTGACAGCGAAACCAATTACTACTGATCAATTACTTCTTCGTCGACTGTCATTAACAACCGCTAGTCTAAACTATCCATCCACTTTGAAATTACATAAAGGTCTTTCGTTTTCTAATTTAGAAGTATATATATATATATTGAACTATGGGGGTATAGGTGTCGCGTCTCTAGTTGGTAATTAATTAATAATTAAATAATAGTTAATTATATCTGATTGAATCAATGTTCGTAGAGTTATTCCTTTTTCTCTTAAATAGCATCATCATTCTAATAACTATGCGTTTTTTAATGTTAATTTGTTTTCTTTTTAAAACTAAGTAAATCTTGATCGCTAGAGAGATTGATCAGCAACCTGGATCGGAGCAGTGTTGCGGAATGAACGTGTCATTTAAATAAATAACACGAAAATTCCAGATCAATCTAAAATATCTATACCTAACTATAGCCTACCCCGAAAGGGGAATGGCTTAATGGTATAATGATAATAAAAATTAATTTCATTTTCCTAAGATTCCTGAGAAATTAAAAAGAGTTTTCAGAATTTTGCATTTGTTAAATTGTAATTTTAAGAAAAAAGTTGATTTTCAACCAAATAGTTGAATTTTCAACCAAAAAGATGAAATCTCAACAAGAAGTGTATCATATAATAGATATTTTAACAAGAAGGATTTTAAGTTAAAATAAAAAAAAAAATAGTTGAAATCATCCAGAAAAGGCGAATTTTCAACAAAATATTGGAATCCTCAACCGCATAAAAATGTATTTTCAAGCAGTTACATTTTTAAATAAAGAACTATTACATTTTTTCGAAAAGAGACGAATTTTCTACGAAATAGTCGAATTTTTTAACCCAAGAATATAAATTTTAACTAAGTAAATACATTTTCTATGTAAAAAATTAATTCTCTACCAAATAAGATGAATCTCCAATGAAATATTTACATTGGTAACAGAAAGGATGAATTTTAAAAGTAGTAAAAAGTAGTAAAATAAATTTTTTTAACAAAATCGTTTAATTATCAACCATCAACTCAAATAATGAATCTTGAAAAAAATTAATTTTCAAGAAAAGAGTTGAACATTTACCCAAAGAGTTGAATTTTCAACAAAAAAGTTGACCTTTTAAACAAGAAGATTAACTTTCTAAAAAAAAAAATGAATCTTCAACAAAATACATGAATTTTCAGCTGAAAAAGAAAATTTTCCAACAAAATAGTCCAATACTTAAACAACATCATAAATTTTAAACGAACAAGATTAATTTTCTTATAAAGTATTTTTTTTTTAAATGGAATAGCTATACATTTTCCGATAAAAAATTAATTTCTACCAAAAAAGAAGTTCCATCAAAATAGTTTAATTTTCAAGTAAAATGATTAATCATCTACCAAAAAAATGAATTTTTGTACAAAGTAATTCAACTTTCGACCAAGTAGTTGCCTTTGAGTCAAAAAAAATGAATCCTCAACAAAACATGTAATAGTTAATATTTTGAAAAAAAAGATTTTTATTTAAAATGAGAAACTCGGGAATTTAATGAAAAAAAAAATAATTTTCAACAAAATACATAAATTTTCAACCATAAAATATCATTTTTCAATTCAAAATAGAAATTTTCGCCAAAAATAGAATTATTACATTTTCAATGAAAGAAATTAATTCTCAACAAAAAAAAAACGAATTTTAACCAAATATTTAAGTTTACAACCGAAGAGATTAATTTTCAACGAGAAAAATTAATAATCAACAAAATAAAATAACTTTGAAACAAGAATAGTTTCACTTTTTTTTTGGTTCTATTAATTCAGTTCAAATTCAAGCAAAAGAACGAGAGAAAGCAAGAGTCGTTTTTCCAAAAATTTACGTTTTTTTGTTGTTATTTTTTACTATTAAAACAAAAACTACGCGTCTTGTGAAAAATTATTTATAACAAATTTGTCGATCTTTCTCTGGCAAACAACTTTTGTCAATTAATTTTTTTCGCATCTTGTGTCGTTTTTTTCGAAAATTGTAGTTTTTATATTTTTAATGTTATTTTTCACCATTAAAACAAAATCACGTATCCTATCAAAAATTAGTTACAACAAATTTGTAGATCTTTCTTGGATAAATGATTTTTGTCTTCTAATTTTTTTTTATCTGGATAGTTTGACTACAAAATGGAATGTTTTATTTTTAATAATATTTTCCACGATTTGAATTGAAAATATGCATCTCATCAAGAAAATGGTTTCAAAAAAATTTGTTCATATTTTTGAGGTGAACAATTATGCTTCTTAACATTTTTTCATATCTTGTATAATTTTGGTGGAAAATGGAATTTTTTATTTTTTTAAATACATTTTCGATGGATAAAACCAGAAAAGTTGGTCCAACTTTTTATGCATTAAAACTTTTAACCAGAAGTAGTTAGATTTTCTTATTGGGTTCTATTAATTCAGTTCGAAATTGAGCTAAATAACGAGAAAAAGGGGACGTTTCTTGAAAATAGGGGAAAAAATAAGAAATTATTAAAAAGGGGGAAAAGGGTTTATTGTAAATTGATCTACCATCTAAGTTAATCTTCAAATTATATTAATATTCTCAAATGAAAAAAAAAACCATCTAGAAAATTTAGTTGAAAGTATTCTCACACTAGTATCAAATAGTTAAAAATCATTATTCATTGATTGATTTACGGATACATAAAATTACATTTATATTTATGAAAATAATTAATACATCTGGAAATGTGCTATGCAATAAATGTGGGAGACAAAATGAAAAAAAAAACATAAATCCCATGTCTTATTAACTTTATACAGAGCAATGAATGTTAAATTTACAATGTTGCCCGGGCCTATTTTAATTTAAAAAAATAACTTGTCCCATTTTGTCCCGGCTTCCCCTATTAGGAATAATGTATTCAAATAAGAAAATATGTTCGTTTCGCAATGAAAAAAATGGGCGTGTAGAATCGGCAGCATCCTGTGATTAAAATTTGAACTTTCGACGGGAAATAGACTTCCCCATGTGTCACTGGGTCACTAAACTATATTTCCCGTTGACGAGTTTCTTCGCTTCCTTAGGCCTTAGCCGGTGTATTTGCGTGTACGTGCCTGGGCTCTTGCACGTTTTATTAATGGAGTTTATGAAAACAAGCCTCGTCCTTGTCGAGTGCATCGCTCCTCGCATCCCCGTTGCACTTTCCTGCACTCTCGTTACTCTCGTTACTTCAGTCTGCAACTCGAAACGGCTCAAGGGATTTTATTTCGCTGCAGAGACCAGTTTCAGTTTCAGTTTCAGTTTCAGTCATACTTTAATTTCAAATTAATTCCGATAATTTCGTGTATAGTTCAAAGTAGCCCATGAACTCTTAAACAGATCAAAGTAGGCGCCGCGCGCCTACAAAAAAGGTTTATGTAGACTATTAAGACGTTAATTGAGTCGTTTAAACCTCCCTCCTTCTAAACTTTTCCTCCCCTCACCCTACGCCACCCATCCCCAACTTCTTTCTCCTCTACTCACCCATTTTCTAGCTTCCCTGCTGACACTTCCCTTCCTCTACTTCTCTTTCCCAGTACTCACTCCCTCTCCCCTACTCACCATCATTTCTAATAATTCCTTCTACTTCCTCTCTCCTCATTCCCCCTTACTTCCCCTAACTTCCTCTATATCCCCCCTCATTCCCAATACTTTCCCTACTTTACATCCCCTAATATCCTCTACTTCCTCCACTCTACTTCTCCTGCAGTCTTTTCCCTCACTTCCCCTTACTTTTGATCACTTTCCCTACTTCCTCTACCCATATTTTCCCTCACTTCCCCTACTTCCCCTCCCCTCATTTTATCTTATTTCTACTACTTCCTGTTCCTCTCTTCCTCTCCAATCACTTCCCTTACTTCCTCTCCCCTCATTTCCTCTCATCTTCCCTACTTTCCCTCCTCTAATTTTTTCTCACTTCACCTGCTGTCACTTCCTTAATTTCTCTTTATTTTCCCTGCTTTCCCTTGTCTTATTTCCCGCCATTTCCCCTACTTTCCATCCCCTCATAATCTCTACGATTCTTTAATAAGATAAAATTAGGCGCCGTTCGCCTACAAAAAAAGGTTAAGTAGCCTATTGAGGCGTTAATTAAGTCGTTCAAAACTCCCCGGTCAATACTTTCCCTTCCCTCACTTACTCCTACGCAAACACTCCCAAACTTATTCCTGCTCTACTTGCACATCTCTCAGCTTCCTCAGCTGACACTCCCCTTCCCCTACTTATCTTTCCCAGTACTTATTTCCTCTCCCCTACTCAACATCATTTCTAATCATTTTCTTCACTTGCCCTCTCCTCATTTTTGCTTACTTTCCATATACCCCCTCCCCTCATATTCAATACTTTCCCTAACTTACATCCTAAAATTTCCTCTACTTCCTCCCCTTATTGTTCCTCACTTCTACTAATTTCCTTTCCGTAATTTATCCTACACCTCTGCAGTCTTTTCCCTCACTCCCTACTTCTCCTCTCCTCATTTTCCACTACTTCTCCTACTTCACTTCCCCTAATTTATTCGACTTCCTTCCCTTACTTTTCTTCACTTCTACTTTCCTTCCCGCAATTTCCAAAAATCTCCTCCTGCAGTCTTTTCCCTCACTTCCCTTTCTTCCCCTCGCCTCATTTCCCACCACTTCCACTACTTCACCTCCCCTTATTTCTTTTACTTCCTTCCCATATTTTTCTTCACTTCTCCTACTTTCCTACCCGTGACTTCCCCTACTTCTCCTGCAGTCTTTTCCCTCAGTTCCCTTTAGTTGTTATCATTTTCCCTACTTCCTTTCCTCATATTTCCTCTCACTTCCCCTAATTTCCCTCCTCTCATTTTCTCTCATTTCCACTACTTCCCCTTCCTCATTTACCCTCTCTTCTTTTTCCTTACTTCTTCTGTCCTCATTTCTTCTCATTTCCTCTACTTCCCTCCCCTAATTTGTCCTCACTTTACTTGCTTTCACTCCCCACATTCCTCCTCATTTCTCCTCATTTCCCCTACTTACCCTTCCCCCTTTTTCTTTCATTCCCCCTACTTTCCATCCTCTCATAATCCCTACGATGCTTTAACAAGATAAATGTAGGCCCCGCGCGCCTCCTCTACTTGTACATCCCCTAGCTTCCCCAGCTAACACTCCTCTTCCCCTACTTCTCTTTTCCAGTACTCGTTCCCTCAACGCTACTCACCACCACATCTAATCGTTTCCACTACTTCCCCTTCACTCATTTTACTTGTTTTTCCCTGCTTTTCCTTCCCTCAATTCTCACCACCTGCCCCACTCATACTCCCCAAATTTCCTTCGCTTCCTCCCCTTATTCTTCCTCACTTCTTCTGCCTTCACTCCCGTAATTTCCCCTACTTCCCCTGCACTCTTACCCCTCACTTCTTCTCTCTTCTCATTATTTCCCTACTCCCTCTTACTACACTTTCCCTCACTCACCCTAGTTCCCCTTCCTTCATTACCTCTCATTTCACCTACTTCCCCTTCCTAATTTCCCCTCTCATAGCTTTCCCTACTTACTTTCTTCTCATTTCCCATACTTCCCCTTCCCTCATTTTTCCTTACTTTCCCTGCTTTCACTTCCCTTATTTCCCCTCATTTCTCCTACTTCCCATCTGCTCATTTGCCCTACGATTCTTTAACAAGATCAAAGTGGGCACCGCGCGCCCACAAAAAAAGGTTACGTAGCCTATTAAGACGTTAATTAAGTCTTTTAAGCCTCCCCCTCCTATACTTTCTCCCCCCTCAATTCAGCCTACCCCACCCCTCCTAAAGTTATTCCTCTTCTACTCACCCATCTTCCAGCTTCCCTAGCTGACACTCCCCTTCCCCTACTTCCCTTTCCCAGTACTCACTTTTTCTCCCCTACTCAACTTCATTTCTGATAATTTCCCCCACTTTGCTTCTCATTTATCCTCACTTTTATACTTTCGCTCCCCTCATTTCCCATCACACATCCTAAATTACCTCCTATAATTTCCCCTACTTCCTCCCCTTATTTTTCTTTACTTCTCCTACTTTCTGTCCCGTAATTTTCCCTATTCTACCTGCAGTTTTTCACCAGTAGTTCCAATTTTTAAAATTTCAAAACAAAAAGGTTTATTTTGCTTCTATGAGAAAAACTTTTGTGAGATTCAAAATACTACAATAACATTAATTGATATCTCTTCTATTTGTTCGCATCTTCGAGACGCATCCACTGACCTATTTTTGATCCTTTTTCGACCTCTTACCATCTAGAAATACCGATATATAAATTGAAAAAATATATTGTTTATCTTGTTGATATGAGGAAAACTTTTTTAACATTAGGAATACAACAGTCAGTTATGTGATATATTTATTCGCGTCTTCAAGACACATAGATTGTCCAATTGAAGAAGCTTTCATGACCTACTATAACCTACCAATACCGTTTTAAAATTGTTTAACAAAATTATTTACCTTATTTATAAGAGGATTTTTTTGATATCGTGAATATAACAGCATTTGATATAATTGTTCGCGTCTTCGAGATGTGAACAATTAATTAATAAAATAAAATTTCGGAATAAAAAATGCATTATTGTTGAATTATTGGAAAAAAATTAAAATTTTCACCTGTGCTCACTTCTGCAGCCTGATTTATCTAACCTATTTACATCAAATTTTAATGATAAGTCTACAGTAACATATTCCCGACAGGTATTGCAAGAATTTTTGATAACTTGAATAGTTTTTAAAATTTCACCATATATATGTCGCCTCCGAACTTTCATTTTTTACACTAAATACGTAACATTTTAAAACTATTCCAGATAGAGACAATTCTTGCAAATGTGCGCATGTGAAAAAATCGATTCTTAAAAAAGTGAAATTTTAGAGAAATTTTATAACAATAATTTTGCATCATTTTGAATTAATGTCTGAGTTGGGAAATTTGTAATCAATACAAATTTCGATGTTGAAATGATTACTTCGGAGAAATAATTTTTGAAGAACAAGAAAAATCTGCCTCTGCCCGGATTTGAACCGGGAGTGCCACTATTGGATTCGAGCACTAACCAATTACGCTACCATGTCTTTAAATTTATTTTTATTTTAAAGTTAATTAATCTTTCAAACTAAAATAATAAAGTTAAGTACGCGAATAGTAGAAAATTTATACACAGAATTGATTTTTTAATAAAAGGAATGAGTTCGATGAATTAGTTTTTTTTTTTATATAAGAAAAATAAATATCTCTTCGAGAGAAATACAAAAAATATTTAGAAATGTGTCGGCCCTATTAATGTCTTTAAATAATGAATATAAGTTTGAAAACATAACAATAATAATAAATTATTTTATTACAGGCCCATCAAGTATTTTTCTCCTTTTTGTTCCTCTAAAATGTCAATTTATTTTCTTACCAAACAAAAAAAATATTTCTGCTAATAATTTTTTTAACTGATTTCTTTGATTACAACACACTTTTCTTTATTAATTTTCGACTATTCGTACTTGTTTTTTTTTATTTTACAACTCTGAATACCTTTAATATAAATAACTCAAATATTAAAATTCATGCAGGTACTTGGCGGAGTTTTTTCACATGCAGAGTTTTTTGGAATTTTATTATTTCACAGCAAAAAGTTTTAAATTAAGAATCTTAGTTTTGTTTTACGTCATAAAATAGGTCTTCTTTTTAGATTCAGTTTACGAATTTGATGTTTTTTGAGTAATAAGACATTTTTTATCTTTGGTTAATACCGCAGAGTCGGAAATTATTATAAAAAATTTGATTAATTGACATGTAATAAAATTTATCCTCCAAATTAATTGAATCAATCATTTGTTTTTTCTGATTTATTATAATCAATTAGTTATGAAAAATATTTAAATCCCTAAATATGTATTGCTGCATATATAAATTTCCGAAACTAGTAAATTTCTGAATTTCTGAAACTAAAAACGGGTTTAAATTTAGGTCTAACAAAACCAAGAATTTTTTCCTGTTTGCTTATTAAACTGTCCTAAAATACTGACGCACACCATTAAAATGATTTTAATTCAAGAAATATTTTGGTTGTTCTTTCAAATTGCAGATCCTTTTTCTATGAACAATAAAAAAATTTTTACAAAAAAACGACACGAACCCAATCATTTTTTTATGGAATCAAATTAATTTAGAGCTGAAAACGCTAATATCTAAATGCAAATTTTGAGCTGTAATTTACATCAAGAAATTGTGGACCTAACTTATACGTGTTATGAAATGTAAAGGTCAGGGACTGTAGAAAAACTGGGATGACATAAATTTGCCAAATTTTTAAAGTCCCTAATGTGGAAAAATACCGAAAAAATAATTACCGATATCAAATTCCCCAAAATAAGAAATTGCCAAATTTTCAAACTCTAAAGAAAATATAAAGAAGATTTCATAATTTACTTGAGAATAAATACTTCATAATAAATAAACAGTTCATTCTAACAGAAAAAAATTTGCATTTTTTTCCAGAATTTGAAAATTCGACCATTTACTATATTCGGGAATTTGTAATTTCAGCAGAATAACGCCATCTTGAAAAACTTTAAGTTTTATGAAGGGTTTGTCTTTAAATCCCTAAATATGTATTGCTAAATATATAAATTTCCGAAACTAGTAAGTTTCTGAATTTCCAAATTCCCGAAAACATAAAATTGCCGAATTTTAAAATTCTCGAAAAAATATAAAAATTAAATTTCATAATAATTTTATACTTGAGAATAAATACCTAATGATTAATAAACAAATAATCTAATAGAAAAAAAACTATTGAATTTTTTTTCCGGGAATGTCAAAATTCGACAATTTACTATTTTCGGGAATTTGAAATCTCGGAAAGTTAGTGTAATTTTTACACATTTTCGGGATTTTGAAAATTCGACAAAATTGCGTCATGTTCAAAAACTTTACAGTTCTCATGAAAATTTTGCATTCAAATTCCTAAATATGTATTTCTGTATACATAAATTTTTGTCGAATTTTCAAATTCCTGAAAATAGTAAATTGCCAACTGCTAAAATTCTTGAATAATATAGAATTTTGTAATGGAAAATAATACAATATAAATTTTTATCAATTTAATTTCTATAATATAATATGATGAAAAAATTGTATAAATAATAAAAAAAGTTTTCATAGTATACTTCAGAATAAATTCCTCATAATGAATAAACAATTATTTTAATACAAAAAGCTATTCTATTTTTTGCAGGTTTTTGAAAATTCGGGAATGAACTATTTCGGGAGTTTGAAAATTTAGTAATTTTTCTGTTTTTGGGGATTTGATAATTTTGGGTTTCAAACTTTCGGGAAAAAATATTTTTGGTAGGTATTTTTACTTTTTTCTTAAATTTTTTGTTTCGTCATCTAGGAAAACTGTAAAGTTTCTGTGAAGGTTTTGAATTTAAATCCTTGAATATGTAAATTCCCGAAACCAGTAAGGTTTCAAAATTTTAAATTCTCAAAAATAGCAAATTGTCAAATTTTTAAATTCCAGAAAAAATAAAACATTTTAAAGAGAAAAATAATATAATATAAATTTGTATACGTTTTTTCTATAATATGATATAAAAAATTTATAAATAATAACACTAAGATTTCACAGTATACTTGAGAAACAATACCTTATCATAAATAAACAACTATTCTAATAGAAAGATATTGAATTTTTTGCGTGAATTTGAAAATTCGGTATTCTCATTAAAAACTCGGCAAGTTACTATAATCAGGAATTTGAAAATTCAGTAATTTTCCTATTTTCGAGAATTAAATAATTTCGGGTTTGTGAATTTCAGGAATAAATATTTTTGGTACTTGTAGTTTTTTTCTCGGGAAATTTCAGTTTCATCATCTTGAATAGCTGAAGTTTTTTTATAAAGGTTTTAATTTTAAATCCCTAAATATGTATTGGTCATATCTATATAAATCATTTTGTTTATATTTAATGGAAAATATCAGATTCTGAGGTAATTTAGTGTAAAATGTCAAAATCATGAAATTACATTTCGAAAGTGCTCATTAAGAGGAAACTGAAGTACATGACATGTAAAGATTTATAAGCGAATATAAAGTTTACAATTTATTTGATCCATGGAGGATTTTTTGAAAGGGGGAAATAAAGCTATTCGACTCGGTACAGGTTTCTGATTCATGATACAATAAACCTGTTGACTTAACTTGTAGGTTTAACAACCTGTGGGTAATTGAAAAAGAATTGATAAAATCGGGAATTGATATATATTCTTCACAATTGTTATCAATTATAGATGTATTGAAGCTTTTTCAATCATGATATTCTCATTGCTGTATTGATTTTAGATAAAGTCGAAAAGATTAATCTATTAAGGAAATATTGTCCTTAATTACAGGCAGTTACTCAAATGATTAAAGTCATTACAGATTATTAAGTAACCAGCCATTTCATTTTTTCTAAGAATGACAGATTAGAACACTGATATTAGCTTATATCATTAACTGCAATAACCTGTGCAGAAATTTCACCGTGGCCCCGATCGGGCCCCGACCTGACCAGATCGGGCCCCGATCGGTGCGTACTTTTTCTTCCCTATCCGGACCAGTCCAGGAAATTTCGGCGATTTCTGTCTCAAAACAGAGATTTTCAGGAAAATAGGCGGATAAATTCTTTTAAATGAATTTAATTTAAATACCTTATTCAATTAAATATTTAACACTTTAAATTTCGAAGTATTTTGCACTTTCAACACAGTAGTGGATTTTTCAACCAAAAGAGATTTTCTACTAGAAGAGGTGAATTTTCAACCCAAAAAAAGCGAACTTTCAACAACAACAAAATAAATTTTGAACCAAACGATTGAACGATTGAACTTTTATTCGAAGACAGTTGCATTTTCAATTTGAAAAATTAAATTTTAAATTAAAAAAGTTCATTTTCAACCAAGAAAGATGACTTTTCTACGAGAAAAGATCAATTTTTCACCAAAAGATAAATTTGCAGCCAGTTTAATAACTGAAAAAACTAATTTTTAACCAAATAGTTGAATACTCAACCAAAATTATGAATTTTGAAGAAACAAGAATGATTTTCTACCAAGAATGACAAATTTTTAACAAAATACATATTTTTTTAACAGAATTGTTGAACACAATTTTTGAAGAAAACAGGAAAACAACAATTTTCAAACGAAAAGGTTCATTACCAAATTGTTACATTTTTATAAAACTAGTTTAATTTTTAAGCAGGTAGTCTAATTTTTAACCAAAAAGATAAATTTTCTGCCAAACAGTTGGATTTCCAACTAAGAAAAATCAGTTTTCAATTAAAAGGATCAATTTTGAATCCATTGTGAAATAGTTAAATTTACCGCTAAAAAAATTAATCCTCAACAACAAGAAAACTATTTTTCAAGAAAATAGTTAAATTTTTAACGAAATAGTTCAATTCTTAAATAAAATTATGAATCTTCAACAAAAATGATGAATTTTCAGTCAATGAAAATGAACTTTAGACCAACTATAGTTGAATCTTGAACTAAAATAGATATTTTTTTAAACAAAAATGGAATCGTCAAATTTTCGGCTTAAAAAATTAGTTTGCAATTGAAACAATGAATTTAAAGCAGTTGAATTGAAAACAAAAAAGAAGAATTTTTAATCAAATAGTTCAACTAAAAAGGTGAATTTAAAAAAATTAATTTTCAACAAAGTAATTCAACTTTTAACCAAATAGTTGGACTTTTAACCAAAAAAGATAGATTTTTAACTATATAGATAATTTTTTAACAAAAAGATTAACTGCCACCAAGAAGATTAATGTGCTATCAAAAAGATGAATTTTCAACAAATGCATCAATTTTCAACAGAATTGTTGAATTTTGAAGCCAAAAATACGATTTATGTTCAAGGCTATTGAATGTTCAACCCGAAAATATGATTTTATGAAAAAAAGTTAATTATCTATCAAATAGTTAATTTTTTATCAAAATTGTTTAATTTCTAACCAAGTAGTCGAATTTTTAACCAAAAATATGAACTCTCAACTAAGATAATGAATCATCAAAGAAAAAAATTAAATCATCATCGAAAAAAAATTAATTTCCAACGAAACAGTAGCATTGTCAACCAAGAAGGATGAATTTTCAGCCAAATGGCATTTTTAATCAGAAAGGTTGATTTTTCAGCCAAATAGTTGAATTTTCAACTCGAAAAGATCAATTGTCAATGAAAGGGGCAATTTTCAACCAAAATGTTAAATTTGATACAATTTTTAAATTTTAAATAAAAAATACGAATTTTTTACAAAACAGTTCAATTTTCAACCCGAAATTATGAATTTTCAACTAAAATAATGAATTTTGAAGAAAAATCGTCAACCAAAACAAATTAGTTTTTAATTAAATAATTGCATTTTTAACAAAAAATTTGAATTTTCAGCCAAATAGTTCAATTTTAAACTAAAAAAGATCGATTTTCAATCAAAAGGATTAATTTTGAGCCAAATGCGAAGTAGTTAAATTTTCAGTTGAAAGAATTAATCCTCAACAACAAAACTAGTTTTTAACAAAATAGTTTAATTTTTAATCAAATAGTTCAATTTCCAAATTAAATTATGAATCTTTACCCAAAATGATTAATTTTTTTAATCAATAATGATGAATTTTAAACCAAATAGTTGAATTTTTAACTAATATAGATAATTTTCCAACCAAAAATGGAACCGTCAAATTATTCAGTTCAGAAAATTAATTTGCATCCAAAGAAATTTCATTTTTAATTGAAAACAGTTGAATTTTATACCCAATTGTTAAATTTTTAATTCAAAAAGACGAAAGATGAATTTTCAGCCAAATAGTTGCATTTTGAATTAGAAAGGGTTAAATTTTCAGTTAAAAGGACTAATCCTCAACCGAAAAAAGACTGATTTTCAACAAAATAGTTAAATTTGTAATCAAATGGTTCAATTCATAAATAAAATTATGAATCCTCAGCCAAAAAAATTAATTTTCAACAAAGTAGTTCAACTTTCAACCAATTAGTTGGAGTTGGGAGAAAGATGACTAAAGAAAATTATAGTAACATTTTCAATAAAATAATTAAATTTTTTATTCAATATTAGGATTTTCAACCAAGCGAGATCTCGAGTCGAGAATCGCGGAATTTTGAGATTCTCGATCTCCATGAAGTCTTGACTTCACCTGAACATGTTTCAAGAAAATCTCGAATTTTCTCGAAATCGTCTCGAATGCATCACTAGTAATAAGTTTAATTTTTCGCTTACACTCTGAAAAAATTATTTGAAAGAAAATTTCTTTGAATCATAGAAAAATATTAATTGACTCTCAGTCAAAAAATACTTCTCTGATTTAAAGAAGTTTCTTTTGATTCAAAGAAATGTATTTGGTTCAAAGAAAGTTTTTTGTTCAAATGAAAATTTTTCTGTAATTTAATTTGACTTTGAAAAAAAATTTTTTCTGTGTGGAGTATTCTGAAATTGATTTCAATACGTAGATTTAAAGGATTCTCACTATTGTTCAACATTGATTTTTAATAGTTCATTTAATTAGTCAAAGTCCAATGATTTTTCATAACAAAAAAAGATTTTTTTTAATTCCTCTTTTTTGGTTCAAAATCAAATTATTTTGTTCAAAATGCAACTGACTAGTAAAAAGTTAATTTTTTGGTAAAAATAACACTGTTTGGTTGAAAATTAATTTGCTCTAGCTGAGGTTTCAAGTATTTTGTTAAAAATTCGTTGTTGTTGATTCAATCAATTGGTTTTTTTCATTTTTAATACAAATCTTTCTTGTTGAAATATTAACTATCGCACTTTTCGTTGAAAATTTATCTTTTTAGGTTGAAAATTCTACTCCTTGGTTGAAAGTTGAACTACTTTCTTTAAAATTAATTTTTTGGTTGAAGAATCATAATTTTAGTTGAAAAGTCCTTCCTTTGGTTTAAAATTGATGTTTCTAACTGCAAATTTAACTATTTTGTTGAAAATCCAACTGATTGGTAGAAAATAAATTTTTTTAGTAAAGGTGCAACTGTTTGGTTAAAATATAATCTGTTTTAGTTAGGAATTTACTTGATTTAAATTTGAACTACATTCTTAAAAATAAATTTCTGGGTTACAGATTTTTAATTTTTGTTGAAAATTCGTTTTTTTTTAGTAAAAAAAATGTTTTTCAACTGAGAATTTAACTATTTTAATGAAAATTCAACTGATTGGTTGAAAATATTTTTCGTTAAAAAATCCGATTTTCGGAATAAAAATTCAACTGCTTAGAAGATCATTCGTCTTTTCGGCTTAAAAATTCAACTATATAATACAAAATTAAACAGTTTTGTGGAAAAATTTTGATCAAAAATTAATATTTTTCAGTTTTAAAAATAAACTACGTAGTTGAAAATTTTTTAACAATTTTGTTAAAAATTCTTCTTTTCTGACACAAAATTAATCTTCTTTGTTAAAAATTCAACTATTTGGTTAAAAATTGATGTTTTGGTTTGGTTGATGATTCATTTTTTTTAAATTAATCTTCTATGTTGAAAGTTTTCGGTTGAAATTGAAATGTTTTTCGAAAATTCAACTGTTTTGTAGAAAGCTGATATTTCTAGTTACAAATGCAAAAATAAAAAATATTATTACGTTTCAGGCAAATGGAGTTTCAAAAATACAAAAAAAGTTGGATTAAAAATTATTATTCGGTTTCGAGAAAATGAGATTATAAAAAATTCCAAAATATGAAAAAACTTATTGAATTCAGTAAGTTTGAAATTAGTTTAAAATTTATTTTTAAATTCTTAAGTTTCAAAGCTTTACAATCAGCCAATCACTGAAGTCCCTGGAAATCCTTTTAAACTTTTCAAAGCTTTCGAATATTCCTTCCAACTTTTAAAAATACCCTAAAATCTTTCAAATCTTTTAGAATCACTTCAAATTATTCAAATTTAAATGTCTCTCACGCCTCCTCAGAACCAAGTTTCACTTAAATGAGCAGGCTAAAGTTTGTACCTCGGAAATTATGTTTTGGGGATGCCATCTGAGTATTTTTACAGAATATGAAAAAAATCTGTAGGCCCCCTTTTAAAATAACTCGATATTTGTTGTTTTTTCATCAATTTATGTGATTTTTTTCGAAAGGAACAAGTAATAAGTAATGTTTCCTGCACTAAAAACCTTCAATTTTGCGCCCAAAATAAGTTCCTGTGTGATTAATTTTGATGGACTTTTCGATCACTTTTAGATTTTGGAAAATATGTCGAAGACATCAGTTTTTTCAAGATTCCACAATTCTGGTCCATTTGTCGTTAAAATTCTAATATCCAAAAAGAAAGTCCAAAAATTTCCAAAGAATTAAAAAAAAAATAGAATGTTCTAGCATGAATGGTTCAGAAGTTATGACCTTTTAAACAGAGTTTTCAGTGAAAAAAACTTTAAATCTGTTCCTTTTTGCACAATATCTGATCCCCTGTACACCCTACATAAAAGTTGTGCAGAAATAAATTGAAGAAGATTAAATAATCTTCAAAACAAA